>OMNM01004113.1:0-10212 GCA_900302745.1 Parablennius parvicornis | reverse complement strand
AAAAAGTAGAGTGCCTTTAGAAATGACAGAGGAGGTATACACTGACCCATTTTAAAGCCCTGGGGGTCAAGTTAAACACCAAATTGAATCCTACTCTCCGTATGAAATGTATGAAAAGGAGTTCTTCAAAAGCATTCCGTTTGATAAAGTTGCTGCAGTTTTATGTGCCTGATTTGCTGCCTACTGAGCTCCATTACATAAAGAGTTTACCTTCCTTCTTTACAGTTGGTGATTAGAAATATGAATTAATTACACTTATGAGCACAAGAATGACTAACGCATCCCCATTAGTGGAGTTTTGTTTTCTTTTTTTCTTTTTTTTTTTTGCTTAGCAATGTGTCCTGTCTGAGTGTTCTGACAGGTGCATTGTAATTTCAGAATAGAAAAAAAATTGAATAGAACTTTATTTATATAGCACCTTTCACTGACATGAGTCACAAGGTGATTTACAGCACTTAAAACAGAAGAAAAAAAAATATTTCCTTCATCTTATGGCACACGCTTGTTTAATTATTAGTACAAAAAACATATGGCTTATTTCAATTTCATTTTATTTCATTTAATACTTTTTGCCATTTATCTATGCTGGAAGAAGCTGAACAAAATGCTATATTTACAATTTGAGAAATAACATTTGCTAAGCATATATATATATCTATATATATATATGAAGCTATATAACTGTGTGGGAGTCCGTTCATAGGAGAAATGGTCAAGTGTGATGTTTTCCACTGTCTTTTAGCCTTGGTGTTTATCTCAGCCTGATGTGATTAGTTTTTTCTCACTTCAGCTCTGTTCCTGCCTCCAACATCTCAAAGACGTTTCCTCCACCAGTTCATCGTTGTTGACTTTGCAACGAGGTGACAAGAGTTCACGCTTTACTGTTGCTGATGAAAAATAATGATCAACTCACAGCCTCAACTGTGAGTTAGAGTTGATTTCAGGGTTCGGGTTGATTTTATTGGAGTACGAGTTTAAGATTCCAGTTCAAAAGACTCAAAAGTGTCAATTGATTCTTTTTTTTTTAATTATTAAAAAATAACACTGACTGGACACGAAGCCTTAGTGGATCAGATTCTGTAATGGATGGATTGTTATTATTTATTAATTAATTAATCAATATTAAATAATCTGAGACCAGACTCAAGGGCTTTCTCCTGTCGCATCTCTTTTTATTTCATTTAGGAACAGCCTTTATGCACATGTTTGACAAAAGTCCTTCACAGCCGCCAAAACAGTCCGTGTGGAACATTTGAAGCTTTCTATGAGAAACCAATGCACTTTTGCGTTTTTGCTGATATGTTCCCTGAAAAATTATATTGCAAGTCTTTAAAAATGGTACTTTTGACCAAACGGCTTTGAAGGTGCAACCTTTTCAAAATACACAGGTAAAAACAGGAACAACACAACTTTTCAGAAACACAGAGTGCTTGCACATGTGAACTAAAAGTCTAATAAACAGTGTTAAAATTGGAGTGTAAAATTGCATGAATTGTTAGCTTTTGATTATGTAGACTGATTTTGATTTTGAATAATAACAATATAGAAAACACGTTTAACCATTAGTTGTAGTCATGTAGTGTGTGTCAGTGAGCAGAAAGATTCCTGCAGCTGGTCCAAGGCCATGTTGCACATCTTGCGGTTGCACAGAGGAGCTGCACTAAAAGTTCAAGGCCAGCTTGGACTAAACCTGGCAGCTGATGAAAAAAGAGCGTGCACTATAGATGGGCTGACGAGAAGCCAGAAGAGGATATAATTTAAAAAAAACTTGCATGTATAAAGTAACGACGGTATCGGAAGCAAAAGGAGGCGAAGGCCAGATATGGCATATGTGTGTGTGTCAGCATAGCTTGATCTTACATTAAAATCAATGTGGTTATGAAATATTAAAATGGTGGTGCTTGTTAGCCCCTAATGCTCAAAGAATGTGTTCTAGTCTAGGGTTTTTTTTTTTTTTTTAATATATATATTTTAGTTCGTATGTTCCGGACCACCAGTGTTATCTGTTATTCCAGTATTATAGATTTTTGTTACAGCAGATCAAAGATGAAGTTTGTACAAGATCAAATAGCGATCTTTGATACTTCTGGTGCATGTCATGGAAAATCTGACCGGCTGATCATTATCCTAATGTGGTTAAATCTTTCCATTTAATGATATGAACAAGACAAGAGAGGTAGATTTTGTCTCTCCTTATTATAGGATGACTGAAACCCAGAGAGCTTCATGAGCGCCCCATAAAACCAAGACAATGTGCTGGTAGATGCTAAGAAGTTTTATAGCAGGATGGTAAAACTCTTTTTCTTTGTTGGTTCTGTGTGTGTGTGTGTGTGTGTGTGTGTGTGTGTGTGTGTGTGTGTGTGTGTGTGTGTGTGTGTGTGTGTGTGTGTGTGTGTGTGTGTGTGTGTGTGTGTGTGTGTGTGTGTGTGTGTAAGAGAGAGAGCGAGAGAGCGACCGGACACAGCGGGAGAGGAATGCAGTCACGGCTGTAAAGTGGGTGTGAAAACAGCCATGTTCACTGACCTCCAGGCTGACCTACCCACCCCTCCTCCCCTGGTAGCTGATAGTGTCCTCTCTCTACAGGTTTGTGTGTGCTACTTGAAAAAAAAAATAAAATGCTTGAGAAAATCTATGCATAAGATAACATTTGCCCCACAATGTGTGCTTGAAGCATGCGTGTGTGTGAATATGTGGTGATAGCTGTGAGTGGTCCAATGCATTTATACCAGTCCAAGACAACAGGTCAAGAGGATTATCTTAAAATATTAGTTGCCCCCTCATCCTTCCCTCCCTCCCTCTGTGTTCCCTCTAATTTTTTTTCCCCTTTTTCCTCCTGGTTTCTTGAAAGCACGCATACAGCACCTGTTGCCCTCACAAAGTAGGCGTCTAAAACAGGCTGGTTTTAAGTACTTTTATTGACTTTACAAGGTAAACATTTTGAGTTAATATAGCACGTGATATTTATTTTTGAAAAAAAAAAAATCATTGATACATCACTTACTGGCAGGCGTGAAAGGGAAACAAAGATGAGATAAAGACACAGACTCATTGTTGGAGTACCTAAAGATTTCACCTACCGCTTACTGAAAATTCCATTCTTCATATTTTGACAGGTATTTCAACTCCCACTAATGTGTAATGTTATTTCTGGTCTATTTATACTCGTACAATATCTATATCTTTTTTTTTATCTACTTATGCCGGAAAATGTGCAATTTTTCTCAACACATGACAAATTTCACAGTACTGTGAGAATGCTATTTGTCATATTCAACTCAAAACTAAAATATCTGATTTTAAGCCATGATTATTAACCCACTTAGCATTTTGAAACATAATGATCTTGAAAATCTTTTTTCAAAAAAAAAAAAAAATCATACCACCTTGGGTATATAAATATAATATTACAACTGTACAGCCTATGCTTTCGTTGTTGTCAGTTGGGGACTTCCCATCTAAATTTTTACGCATGTTGCTCATATTCTAAAGTTTCATAAATCCCTCCTGTGACCATTTGTCTGATTAAACTGCCGACGGACGCTGGCGCCCTGGTGGACTCGAACTTGAATTTGTCCAGTCGCCACTGCGGGGCGTCTGGGCGCTGGAGCCGCGCCTCGAACCTTTCAAAAGTCCGCTCCCCGCAACAGGCACGCAGCCTCTCCACCGGGCGTGCATGGCCATCATCTCTCAGCATTACGCACACTGAGAAGCCTGCGACGCACCAGCACGCTGTGCCTCAGTGCTCCATAACCGGTGGAGAGATACGACTTTACTGGAGACAAAACCATCTTGACTGATATTTCACAAATTGGAAATAAGACGGAATACATACTTCAAAAATGTCTTGTTAAATTATTATTATTAAAGAAATGATATTGACGTTGACTTTTGTTTTCATTAGTGACATTTAATGTCTGATTTCCATCTTCATAAAATCTTCCTCTTGTTAAGTTGAATTAAATTAAAATGAGAGTGTAACTCTAGTCTTCTTTGGTCCACTGCGTCCTTTTGCATGTAATTAAATAGAGGCGAGCGCACTTATCTGTCGGATCTCAGTGGAGCGTCTAAAAGCCGTCCCTGTCCTGACCACCTCTCTCCCCTGTCCCCATTCAGTTCTACCTTTCGGTAATTGAATTAGCTCGGTTTTAGGTGGGGGAGGGGCTTGGCTTTGTTCGAGCGACGCCCATTCAAATAATTTCAGACCAATGGGACTATGCCCCGCTCCACCGTAACCAAACCCACTCTCACAGTCGGCGTCTGGAGCTGCCTGCCTGTGCCCTCACCTTCCTGCATGTCCCGGCGTTTGAAATCCAAACACGAGCCAGAGGAGAAGTACACGGCACGCACATGGGAGAGCGCCGTCTTTTATTCATCTTTACGCGTTGCACGATGCCTTATATATGAGAAGGACACTTTGGAATACGGACATAAACACGCGTCTCCGCGGAGAGAAGCGCATGAGAAAACACACCGCTGTGTGTCCTCTCCGATACAGAGAAGGACTCCTCCCCAGCTCGGCTGTGACACCTTCGATAAACCACCGAGAGAAGGATAATTGTCTTTTTTTATGCTGCAAACGAAAGATCTTCTCCGACGCTACAATTCACGTGCCAGTGCCTGACTGACTGTATGGCTTTAAAAAGTTGCCTGGAAAACATGCACATCTGACGTGCGCCTCACAGCGTCATTGGACACACTGAGCCCCCCTCTCCCTCTCTCTCCCTCTCTCTCTTTTTTTTCCTCATCACATCTTGGGTTGACTAATCCCGTGCGCTTTTTGGTTTGGAGTAAGAATAAGTGTGCAGCAGTTATCATTTGCCCTGGCACTGGTTCCATCCAGTAGCTCCCTGCAGAAGGGGAACACCACCACATCACAGAAGACCCTGCCTGTTGTGCTGCGCACTGGTGGCCGTGTGCTGCTGCTGATCTCACTGTTTTGTGCATTAGAGGGGGAGAGATATTTAATCAACCCACCACGGATTTGTCAGAGCTTGACATTACGCACAAAATAAAGCTTATGATTCATCCGGACTCTCGTCCTACAGCCCGGGAGAAAACACCGTGACGCGTTGGTTTTGTAACTTCTCATTTTCCGTCAACCTGAACAAGTGTCATCTCAGTCGTCCCCCCTGAACGGCCACAATCCCGCTTTTCCCAACGCGGTTTTTTTTTTTCTATGTTGTGCGAATTAGTGTTTGTGTAGCACTCACTAGAAAAGAAAAAAAAAACTGCAGCAGAAACACAGAGCCACATGTGAATGAGACTCCGTCACCTGTCCCGGTGGAAGCGCCCGCACAACTCGACCGACTGACCGACACTGAAGAGGAATACGTGCCGAAGTTTCGCTGTAGTGATGCTGCAAGTGGAAATGGTCCTCTTCGTCTGCCTGGTGCTGCTGATGTGTGTATTTAGTCAGGAGCCCAGCTCTAAAGTGGTGGCAGACCGATACGCCGTCTTCTGGAACCGGACCAACACCAAGTAAGTGGCCTCGCTCCGGGACCGATCCCCGTGTCCGGTCCCCCCGGCGGAGACTCACCTCAGGCTCCGCAGGTTTTTCTGTGCTGGACCACGTCAGTGTCTTTATTCTCCGCAGTGAGGGCATAATGCCAGTAGATGTAGGTACAGGCTAGAGGTAAGGGGAGGTAGAGGGACCATAAAGGACAACAGTGAGTCATTTTCAATACGTGGCTGCTTCCGATCACCGCGTCTTCCGAGAAAGTGTATATTAAAAAGTGTGCGTAATAAGGCCCTAATATCGTCTTTATGGTCTGCTGTTGCATCGCTTCACCCGCTGCCTGTATTGTCTAAATCTAGAAATTCACCTTTACTTTGGAAATTTTGCAGTGGTCGGTGCATGGGTAGAACTATATAATATCCATAAAACCTGGGACATTATCTTATGCGATGCCTGTGTCCGCAGGACTCAAGCTGGGCATTTACGCGACCCCAATGGATCCATTAAAATAAGTAACTAACTGGGCTCACCCAGGCTAAACTTATAAGAGGCCCTCAAAGACATAAATCTACAAACTTTCAAAATGTGATCCTTCATGGTCTTGCTTTAGAATTCATGTTTTCATTTGATTCTGTAAAAATGACTTCGGTATGCAAACAGGCCAAGTCTCTTAAACGTGCGAAGATTAACTTTGTTACTCCAACACTTATAGAAAGTTGTTTGACTAAATGTAGCCAGTGAGAGCATAATGTATTCCTTAATTTAGTTCTCTCATAGTTCTACACTGTTGCAATAAAGGAATTTTCTATACATACAATGATCTCAGTACATCCAAAAGTCAGTAAATGAGTGATTCATTCATATTACAAAGGTTTTATGTTGAAGAATTGTATACAGTGACAAACTAATTCAGAATACCATAAAATGCAAAGGGCTGATGCCTCGTACCATATTGTGGATATTCTTTGTTTGAGTTTCTTAGTGTTTCAACTTTTTAAATACGTCAAGATTGTACTTTCAGTCATTAAGCCATAAAACACCCTCTTATATGATTACATGTTTTAAAGGAAAACTGAGAAAATTATGATTTTTATTTTGGTTAAATTTATGTTTCCTTGTCAAGTAAATATACTTTGTCAGTTTTTTCCTCTTTGTTTAATTGCAGAGCATTGTTGAGTGCTATTTCTGGATCTATCAGAAGGAGGGACATGAGTGTACGTGGGAAAATAAAATCCTGTGAAATTAGTCAGGGCGTTTTTCAAGCTTTTCGAGAACAATTAACAGTTTTATCACTTAAAATTAAGCTTAACACTGGAAATTAAATTTGGAACATAAAATCCAGCATGGAACGCTTTACAAGGGCTCTTTCCACTAAGTGTTGTGTTGGCTGCTGAGTGTAGAAAGAAAGAAAAATTACACTTTCAAAAGTTTTTGAGCCACAAATGCAGCTCCTTTTTCTTAAATTGGACAAACTATATCTAAGGGTAAATTTGCATGTTGTTTCTTTTATATTTGTTAAGACGAAGAGTAACTTTTTCATCTGTAGAAAAAGCTCGGTGCCTAGATCTAATGCCTCAAAATTAAATCTATTCACACATTGAATTTGAAAGTAGTCGAGAGGTGAAGAAATGAAAATGGTCTGAAATCCTATTTAAAAAACGAAATATATCAACAGAAGGACAAATGTGTGTTTGACAAGGTAGGATTTAACCAAAACCCTGTTGTCAGTGAGGTGAGGATTTTATTTTCTATTGACTCAGATCGGCCACACCTGAGAACTTCAGGAAAGTTGAAATAAAAGTTTCTCTCATGTGCTGCGGTACTCCAGTCAAAAATCCTCTCTGCTCGGGAAGGCTTGACTCAACCTTAGTGTGCTTTGTACACGTTTGTCGAGACAGCATTTCCCACTAAAAGTCCCTCACGGAGTTGCACTGTACAACCTTGTCCCAGCCTTATTAAGTCCGAGCGCTGCTGGTGGAGTTCAGAGAGATCTTTCACTTAACTGCCAATGGCACTTAGTATTTGTTGAATTAAATCCTCCGCTTACCCTCCAAGTGCACAAAGCCATTAATAGCACACGCTGAGTTTGTTGCACAACTATTTACATTCAGTTTGAAGTTTGGGAAAACATGATTTATTGCTTGAAACAATTAGTGGTCAGGGATACAAATGGAGGGCTGACTGTAAGCTCTCTGCTGAAACCGGGGCCAGTGTAGCGGGGTGTGTAGATCCTCGGCCCTGATATAACCGAGACCATGACTGCTGTGGTCCTGCTCTGTTCACTGACTTTACTCCGGCTGTTTATTTAGGTACCGCTTTCTTCAATAGAGGCAAACACAATTTTGAGTTAAATCTTGATTTCTCCTCTCGTTAGAAATACTTTCATTATGCTGAACTTTTTCTTTTCTTTTCAGCAAAAAAAAAAAAAAGTTTTGACTTGACTTGCTGCTCTGTTAACTTGATGTCTTCCAGATGTGCTGACACGTTTTCTCATTTTCAGTGAAGGGAAAAAAAGGTCTGTTTTGAAAAAAAGGGGGGGAAATTTAAGTGAGTCTACTGTTAATCTGTGATCTGACACACTAATACCCGCAGAGAGCGAGGGGGGAAACCAGATCATTGCGATCACAAGTCTGTGCTCATGTTGCGCCTTCGACTCTCCTTGGGTTCCCAGCAAAATCGGAGAAATAGATAGTTTCCCGAGCCTCATCTGTTGCAAAAGTTCTCAACTTGCCCGAGGAAAGGAAACAGGTTTTCACAGAGGCTGTAGCGCTAACACCAGTCACTCTGTTCCACTTACTCTAAATAGAGTTTGTTTGACTCTCACCCCTGTGGGGCCGGGGCAGGAAGCCAGCAACCAAAGGCAACGCAGGAGGAACTGAGATACGTTAGGGATGGCAAACTTGAATTATTGATGACTCAATTGATAAATATTGAGTCCCGTGCTTCATGCTTTACAGTAGAAATACTGGTGTGGCTCTGGAACGCAACTCGTCTGCATCTTTCTTTGTTCGACGGTTTCAGTCACATCGAAAGTGCATCTGCTTCAAGCACTTAGTGTGAACGCCCAAGCACACAAACAGGCACCGAGAGCCAAATGCACATTACCTCATGATAGCATTCAATTAACCAAATGTAATACATCAACAATATTGTTGGTAGGAAACTTTAGAGGTAAATCTAATCCGTTATTATTATTATTATTATTATTATTATCATTATTATTTCAACTGTACTTCACTTCTTTATTGCTGTCTGAATATAGTTCTCCTACAGAAACATACATTTTCAGTGTATTTTTTTCTTCCATTCCCCTGTTAGATAGTTTATCATCCTAAAGGTAAAGTTTAAGTGTAGTTTTGTCATAACATTGAATTTATAGTATTGGGAGCGATTATTTCTTGTCAGTGTCTGACTGTGACTGTTTCCTCACTTAAACAACTAATGTGCCCCTGAAGGAAATCTCTTAAAGAAAGCTTCAACATGGAAATAAAAACTAAAAGTTTCACTTATATGTTTCGCTACTTTTCATTGTATTTTCTGGTAGATTTTTTTTTTTCTTCAAAATTTCAAAACATATATGTTACTTCTTAAAAGTAACTATGTGAAAGTGAGTTTTAGTACAGTCAATTCAGTAATGTTAGTGTTTGAAATGTCAAACATGGAAGTTTATATACATGAAATGAATTTTTTTGTCAGCACAATTTCCTCTGTTTTTCTGTATTTTCCAGGGGATGGAAATTTGTTAACAGTAACGTTGTCTAGCAGCGCCACACCAGTTGTTGGTGGTTTGGGTAGAGGCTGACGGGGTTTTCCTCGCGCTTTAGTTGGCTTTCTTTCATTGTTATGTCTCGTACCCACAGCATGTGAACAGAAACCTGCTAACTACTCTATTATTCTGCATAACACCCTTATCTCTCATTTTATCATCTCACTGTCACTGTGTGACACATCCACACTTTTTCTTATTTCAGTTTTCTTTTGTGGTTCAGATTTTTCTGCGATTTCTCAATTAAGAAGTTTATCATTTTGCACATCAAATTTTTATCTTGATAGATGTTTTAGAGAAGTGTAATAAATCCTTCAGGTTTTTCTTTGTCTTCAGAGAGTTCCCTGAGTTTGAAATGATACTTCACTGTGGATTCTGAAAATCTGCTATCTTGCTTTCTTTTCTTGTGAGCATTTATTCTAATAAGGGGACAGACAGTAGCTTTAATGATGCCTCAGCTGTAACACCGAAGAGACGGCCCTTCCCTTGCCTTCCGTTCTTTGGCTTTGCCCTTTCTTCTCCCCCGTATCCCTCCTAGCCTTTCCCCCTTGTTGCCTCCCAGCTCTCTGCCTCTCCCCGTCTTTCCCTCTCTCTCGCTCTCTCTCCCTCACTCGCTGTCTGTTCTTGCCAGGCAGAGAAAATGAATGAATACAATTAGATATTTTCGGAGTCCCTCCACGATTGATGGTGGGGAAAGACGCACAGAGGTCAGGCACACTCTGCGAGCAGCTCAGGGAGAGGTCACACACATACGGCGAGGAATAACGAAGCATAAAGTTGGCCTGTGAATGACAAACTCGTAACTAGAACTCTCCTTGAAGTGGAAGGTGTTATTAACATAAACAGTTTGATGTGGTTCTGGTCATGCAAATTGCTCAAGGTGATTTGTATTTCGCCGCATAATTTGAAGCCCCACAAATGCATTTTTCTACCATGCTGCTTTATGTTCGAGTTTTCACATTTGTTTTCCAGAAATGAGCTCTAATGGTGG
>OMNM01004111.1:0-10017 GCA_900302745.1 Parablennius parvicornis | reverse complement strand
CTGTGCGAGGCCAAGCACGTGCAGGACCTGTGCCGTATCCGCGAGTCGGTCAGCGAGGAGCTGCTGCAGCTGGAAGCCAAGAGGCAGGACCTCAACGGCGAGATCGCCCGACTCAACCTCCGGATCGAGGCGTGCAAGCGCAGCATCGACAGCGCCAAGCAGGATCTGCTGCAGCTGAAGAACGTCATCAGTCAAACGGAGCATTCGTATAAAGAACTGATGGCCCAGAATCAGCCCAAGCTGTCGTTGCCTGTCAGATTGCTGCCAGACAAGGATGACCAAGGAATGCCTCCACCGAAGTCGGCACGCTCTTGCCGCCTGCGCTCCTGCTTTGACTATGCGCGCTGTCCTCTTACATCTGGATTCCCTGTATATGTCTATAACCCAAGCACCTATCAGTGGGGGGACTATCTTGACCCACTGGTCAAACAAGCGTTCGCTGCATCAGTCAAGAGCAACATTTATATTACTGACAACCCCAGCATAGCCTGTCTGTATCTGGTGCTGGTCGGAGAGCTGCTGGAGTCCCCCTCCTCCCCACTGCCCAGTCCTACAGAGCTGGAGAAGCAACTAAAAGCCCTACCCTACTGGAGATCTGATGGACATAACCATGTTCTGGTGCATCTCTCCAGGAAGTCGATGACGCAGAACTTCCTATATAATGTGAGCGCTGGAAGAGCAGCGGTTGCACAGTCTACATTTCTGGAGCAGCAGTACCGCGAGGGCTTTGACCTCGTCGTGTCCCCGCTGGTTCACGCACTCTCAGAGCCCAACTTTCTCGAAGTGCCCCCTCAAGTTCCTGTGAAGAGGAAATATCTCTTCACTTTCCAGGGTGAGCGGGTGGAGTCCCTGAGGAGCAGCCTGCAGGAGACACCGCCTCAGTCTTTTGAGGAGGAACTGGAAGGAGATCCCCCAGCGGACTACGACGATCGAATCATTGGAACCCTAAAGGCAGTGCAGGACAGTCATTTAGATCAGGTGCTGGTAGAGTTCACCTGCAAGAACCCAAGAGCCAGTTTTCCAACAGAGTGGGCTCTGTGTGGAGAGCGAGAAGACCGGCTGGAGGTACTGAAAGCCTCCACTTTCGCCCTGGTGATAGCTGCAGGAGACGGACAGCTGGTGGCCTCAGCAGGCTGTGGCATGAGGCTGTTTGAGGCTTTAGAAGTGGGGGCCATCCCCGTCATCTTGGGGGACCATTCCAAATTACCGTACCATCACTTCATCCGCTGGACTGAGGCCGCTCTGTTAGTCCCGAAACAACGCGTAACAGAGCTGCACTTTTTGCTCCGCAGCCTGTCGGACAACGACATGTTGGCTATGAGGCGGCAGGGCCGCTTCCTGTGGGAGACCTACTTCTCCACATCCGAAAATGTTCTCAACACCATCCTGGCCAGTATCAGAACCAGCATCCAGGTCCCCGCTGCACCCATCAAGGAAGAGCCGGCCCAGGAGATTCCTCATAAAGCCGGGAAGCTGGCGGGGACAGACGCCAACCTGGCCGATAACGGCGATCTGGATTTGGGTCCCGTGGAAACGGAGCCTCCGTACGCCTCGCCACGCTTTCTCCGGAACTTCACGTACACAGCCGCAGACACCTACAGGGCCTGGAACCGGGCCCCCGGGCCTTTTCATCTTTTCCCCCACACTCCCCTTGACCCCGTGCTGCCTTCTGAAGCCAAATTCCTTGGCTCCGGTACTGGTTTCAGACCCATTGGTGGGGGCACTGGGGGCTCTGGGAAAGAGTTCCAGGCCTCCCTGGGTGGGAACGTGCCCAGAGAACAGTTCACAGTGGTCATGCTGACTTACGAAAGAGAGGAGGTGCTGATGAACTCATTGGAGAGACTGAACGGGCTCCCTTATCTCAATAAGGTTGTGGTGGTGTGGAATTCACCCAAGCCTCCTTCAGATGACCTGCTGTGGCCAGACATCGGCCTGCCCATTGTGGTGAGTGTTTCTGCTTTTCTCCTTTCATTTGACGGAAGCAGTCACAGTTATCAAATCAGTCTTGGATTATTTAGTTAAGGGTGCATGTCCTTTTCATCCCGTCTCTCTGAAATGCTAAAACACAACCTGTCAATGTTCCCGATGCGTCAGATGTGATGCAAAGTTTACTCGAGCAGATTGAACTGAGCTGTTTGGATCAGTGTCTCTTTGAAACTCTGTGAGGCTACCGTACAAATGAGGAGCAGCTTCACTCAAAGGATTGACATCCATATTCTTTTGAATTAAATGTGGAAAAGTTAGGACGGTTTTTTTTTCCAGAAAAGGCGAGCAAACATTTCAGCTCTTTGTCAGTATTTGCTTTTGCCGCTTGCTGCCACTGAAACACTTTATATGTCGTTTTTGATCTGATCTGCCTGCCAAAGTCACACATTCAACCAAAAGTGACATGAGTTTTTAACAAAGCCAGAAAGATGAGATGAGATGGCTCCAGCTGCATTTCAGTGTTTGCTATTTTTCTGTTGCTTTGTAATATGCCAGTTTGAGTCTATTGTTTGGACAAATAATTAAAATATTTTTAAAAGCATTTTCTGAATAAAATGAAGTTATAATGAGCAGGGGTTGTGTTGGCCACATCTTTCTGTCATCAATGTTTTTTAACAGTGACAGAAAATGTGGGAAGGCTGTCCGTCATTTTGACAGATGGGATGACAGAGGGCAGATCTTTCCTGGTGACTGTCAGTCAAAATGGAAAGTGCAGCTTATTTCTGTATTTGAGAGAAACAGATACACGGGTATGTGGCTTTCAACAGTGAGGTCGAAACAGACAAAGAAATGTGTAATTATTTGGGAAGAACTACATTGATATTCAAATCATACAGGTTTAAATCAGCAGTTTTCAAATTCTTGAGTTTGTTCCACTTAACGTTTGTCTCCACTACATTTACATTAAATCCAGTTCTGAAATGTGTGTTTTAATTGACATGACTTCTTTTAAAAAGTGATTGATGACCCTAACCCACTATTTTTTTAAGGATTACGAGAACATTGTATTGTCCATCTTCACCAGTTTAAAAGTGTGATCCAGAAGCTATAATGTAGTTTTTATTTCCGATTTTAAGGACAATTTAAAAAAAGAAAAAAGTCCCCTTTAATGATTGCTTGGCACTAACCCAACTGTTCTGCACACTGGTGAACTAGTAATTTGACACCAGCATCAGCAGCTCAGTGAAGCTGTAGAAAAATAGATTTGATCACGTTTAAACTTCTGCCTGTTTCATTAAGTCATTATCAGTTTCAGTATTTGCAGTTTTAATTGACCTTTGCTCAATAAGTTCTGTTCCAGTGTCTCTTTGTAAATACTTTTCCTGAGATGTGTCTTTTTTACTTGGTGCCTGCAGGTTGTTCGCACAGAGAAGAATAGCCTAAACAACCGCTTCCTTCCCTGGGACGCCGTGGAAACCGAAGCCATCCTGTCCATCGACGATGACGCCCATCTTCGGCATGACGAGATCATGTTTGGGTTCAGGTCAGTTATGACCAAGTTGAGGTTCTACGTCACTTTCAACAATGATTATTTACTCTCCTCAGATAACTTAGTTCACTCAGATCACTTGGTTACAAACGCACATTTTTCCCTGCATAAGCTCTTTAACTTTAATTGACACTGTGTCGAACCAGCTTTTAATCTATTCCCCTCCACCCCCGGTAAAATGTGAAAAAAAGAAATGCTGATAAATAGAAGGGAAACTTTCTTTTGGAAGAGGAAGAAAGTTCACATTCCTGAAAACACTGAATCTGACAGGAAACTCTGAGCTGGCGACTTCAGTGTCTGAAATTCAGAAAATAAAAGAAAAACATGCCGACAGCCTTGTACTCAGACTCCACTTTGATAAATCGGACTATGAAGGCCGTGTTTAAACCAATTAAATGATCAAGCATGCTGTTGGGTTATTTTTGTGCACCACCTCTCTCCAATCTCGGGCGTGAGGATGACTTGTGCTGCAGCAGCTTGTTCAGGCAGGCAGAAACGTGTGTGGGTGTGTATGTGTGAGACGTGTGTGGTCAGTTGTCATGAATTATCTCAAACTTCTCCAGAATTAGCCAGGAATGTTTTCCTCACAGAAAATGAAACGACTCTGCTGAGTGCGGCTGCTTTCAGGCGTTTAGGTACTCTCACACGAACTCGTCGGAGACGTTAAATTGCCTCTTTTGAGAGCAAAGTGAAAATTACGCCAATCTTATTTCATAAATTGAAACACTTAGTTTTTATATTTTGTTTTGGATGATTCAGCAACGTGGTAATAAATATAAGCCACAAGTGACATTTTGTCTTCAGATAATTTCTAAAAATCCACCATGTTTGCATAGCAGACAACAGAACGGACATATAATTGGTCTCCAAGGGGAAAATAGTTGCTACTCAGCTTATTTGGATGACTGGCTGAGGCAGATGGAGTTAAGAAGACAGCATATGCACAGACTGACTCTTAAAATTCAAAGTAACGGCCACGGAAAAGCAACAGATAATGATAAAGTAGCATAGAATGTTGGGTTTTTTTTGTTTTGTTTTGTTTTTTTAGCCAGTCTTGATTACAGTATTTGTCCAATTAGAAAACTTTCCTAATCTGCTGATATTTCTGATAAAGTGGGGTTGTTTTATATTCGGAGTTCTGGGTAACAGCAGATGTAAGATCAACATGGTGATCCACAAATACCCGACTGAGCTCAGGGGGGCAAAGAACAGTTACCGTCACAGGGCAAGTGTTGTTACTGACATCCAATTTGTTTGTGTGGTTGTTCAGACTCCAGTGTGAACAGTGTTCAGCCCTGAAATGAGCGACACAGGCAGAAAAAGCACATTTTCTGTTGAAATACTGAATTGGTCTGAATATAAGAGGGCCATTAGCAGCACTTTGTTATTCACAAGCTGTTTAAAGATTTTAAATTGTGGCATCTCAAATGTTTTGGAAGCAGTGGATGACGCACGACGGAAGAAGCAGGTGGAACCAGAGCAATAGAGCAGTGATGTCTTAGGAAATCTGTGCAAGAAATAGGCTGGAGACCAGGTGAAGGTCGATTTTGATCATTGTGGGGGCCACGGAAACATCCTCCTCTCTGCCAGAGGTCCAAGTTGTTTTAGATGTTGATGTACAGGTTTTGGAGACACTCGATTAACATTATCAGCAAACCGACTTCACCATATTAGATAATTGCAACTGATTTTAGTGTTTCTTTCACTCTCTTCATTACATTGCAGCTATTGGAAATTGTCTCGAAAGATCAGATGCTCATGTCTGCTGTCGAATGTAAATAAAACTATTTAACCAGAGAAGTGGTGCAAATCTGCACAATGAAGCTTGTACGCATGTTTGTGCGTCTCTGAATGTGTTTGTGTTCCGTCCGCGTCGTCTTACATTCTGACCCACGTGGTATTCGAATGAGAACAAAATGCATCCTCAACTCTTTTGTTTGCGGGTTTTTCCTCCTCACAGGGTGTGGCGAGAGGCCCGGGACCGCATCGTGGGATTCCCTGGCCGCTATCACGCCTGGGACATTAACCACCAGTCGTGGCTCTACAACTCCAACTACTCCTGTGAGCTCTCCATGGTCCTGACCGGAGCTGCTTTCTTCCACAAGGTCAGAACCCGCGCTCTCTCTTGCACAACCCTACCATTTCTTTCTTTTTACATCCCAGTCATTGACGTAATTCCCTCCCCGGCTGCTTCTTCCCATGCAGTACTATGCGTACCTGTACTCCTACGTGATGCCTCAGGCCATCAGGGACATGGTGGACGAGTACATAAACTGCGAAGACATCGCCATGAACTTCCTGGTCTCACACATCACGCGTAAACCGCCTATCAAGGTCAGTGAGCGCCGCGCATGTTCTGCATCCTTTGGGTTTCCCTCGGGGCCCCGTGCAGTGATATTTCTGCCCACTTAGCTTTGCCATTACTCAAACTGGCAGGTTCAATATTCCACACAAATTCTAAATTAAAAAAAAATGAAAAAATACCAGATCGAACTTGTGCGTTCACCCTGATTTTTCTCCTGGATTTTTATTAGAAAGACATTTATTACCGGAGAGCATATTTATGGCGAGACAAATAATTATAGCAATCAAACCCGGGAAGCTGTTGGAACAGAAATGTCACCACAGCCCTCAGTTTTAAGTTGTTTTTTGATTTAGTTTGGTGTTAATACTCAGGGGTGTTTCAGAGGGGAATTAAGGACGACGTCTTTGATAGAGTGTGCTGCATGACAGCGTTTCGCTGCTTGGAATAAGCCTTGTGAATAATGAATTTAGGGCATGTTTGAATATGGCGTCCTTAATGGTGGGTGGGTGTCGGGAGGGGGTGGTTCTCTAGTTAGACCAAACAAGACAAAATAAAGAAAAAGAAATAAATTACAACATCCAAGCTCAGATGAAGGCAAGTTTTCTAGCACTACACCACAATTTAACGTTTTTTTCTCAATTCAAAGCTCAGGTTGATTTAACAGCAGAGTTTAGTGAAGGTTTCAAATGTACACTTTGTGGCTTCCTAAATTTGAAACAAACAGAGAAACATGACGAGAAATACTCGCTGGATAAAACCGCTGCTTGTTCCTGAGTCCTTTATACTTTTTCCATATATAGTCCAGTGTAACATTTACTAAACCCAAATCTTATGAACGTGTTGAGTGAGCTGAACTGTGCTGAACTGTGCTGAGTTTTAGGTGGGGGCGTCAAGACTGATGCAAAAGCAGCATCATTAATGCGAAAGCCCATAACAAGCATACAAAAGTCAACAATATGAATGCATAAGCTGCAGCATGAATGCAAAACCCCACCATTAGAAATCAAAAACTTGCAGTACAAATGCTAAAAAGTTGCAATTTGAATACAAAAGCTTGCTGTACATGTGCAAAAAGCCCACAACATGAAAGCAACTGCCATGAACATGAACTACTAAAATGCCACAGTTTAAATAAAAAGACCACAATAGAAATGCAAAAGCCTGAAATACAAACGAAAACTGCAATATCGCCTTGTAGAACGGACTCTATATTGAGAACTATCCCTCAGACTGCAGTTGTGTGTTTCCATGGAGAACAGATGACATAAAGCTGCATGTGATAATTCCTTTCCGTTCGCCTCCTCGCTTCTCCCCGTAGGTCACATCTCGCTGGACCTTCCGCTGCCCCGGCTGCCCCCAGGCCCTTTCACACGACGACTCACATTTCCACGAGCGCCACAAGTGCATCAACTTCTTTGTGAAAGTGTATGGCTACATGCCGCTGCTGTACACGCAGTTCCGAGTGGACTCGGTGCTGTTTAAGACTCGTTTGCCCCACGACAAGACCAAGTGCTTCAAGTTTATCTAGCATCGGGGCCGGGCGACCGACCGGAGAGCCAAAGGCGGCGTGGACTGAAGGTCTGGACGTATTTAAAGGAAAAGCGCAGACGAAGACTAATGAGTGGACTCCGGGGAAAAAAAGCGACGTCTCGGTGTTCGGACGTCGCCCGAGGAGACTGACAAGTTAACCTTAAAAGCTCCAATCCATAACTCCGGCGAAGAGCTTAAAGAGTGAAAGCTGTAAGAGACCACTGCCAACAAAAACCCGCCTTTTCAGGTGGCTTCACTCCTGTTCTCACCTTCTTAGATCATGCTCCATCATCAACCACTAGCTTACAGATGTCTTGTGCACCTCCTCGCTGAGTGGAGACGGTGTACAGTGTACAGAATCTCCACCTGATGGGGGAGTTTGTGAATAACCGAGGGGCGTAGAATCAGCGGCTTCAGCCCAGAGAGCCAAAGTGGCGACGGTACACGGCTGCCACTGTTTGTTTTTCCCATTTCACAGTTACAAACTGTCCTTCTTGTACATGAACGTGAGAGAAGCACTGATGGTCAGAAGTATTTTATTGAACTTTTCTTTTTTTCTTTTTTTTTTTTTTAAATAATGTTGTTTAAATGTATAAATCTCTATATGGAGCGAACGATTTCCAGAACCTCCGTCTGTTGAAGGTCGGAGCGAGACAGGACCTCGTCCACAGAGTCAAACAGGTCGGCCCAAATCATGTTTCAAACAGAATCACCAGGGAATTCACTTCAGTGGTCACCATAATGCCTCAAAACCAGCCACCCCTCTGTCATTTTGTTTGCTCACATTTTATTCGTAGGCTGGGTCAAAGAAGGAACAAATCATGTTAAAAATGTAGAAAGAAAGTCGAGCCACAGCTGCCAAAATCACAATAAACAGGTTCACTGTCTACTTATAATTGTATTTATGCAGCAAGTTAAATAGAATGATGGTAAATATGAAGAGGAGAGTTGATGTTTTGGTACAGACACGTATTTGCTTTCTGGTTAGGAATTCAACCATTTTCACACTAATGCAGACGACACGTTTGTTTTTTATATCAAAAAGTTTTTTTATTTTATTTCGGATTTCAAAATATTTTAAATTCTATAAAACATTGATCTTATGTATGTTAATGGGATCAATATAAAATATTTTCAAACTATTTTTTGCTTTATTTAAGCAAACGATCTTCAAAAATGGGCCCTGTCTTTTGTTTTTATCAAAAATATATATTTTGAAGAATTGAGCTTAGCTAATACATAAGAGAAATTATATTTTTTTAATTATATTTTCGGTCTTTTTTTTTTTTTTTCTTGGTTAAAGTGATGTTGCAATTGTAATCACAAAAAAATGGTATTGTTCAAGAAAAACAAGGGAATGCCATTTAATCTATTTTTATGGAGTTTTTTTCCAAAATTCAAAATTGTTAACAAACCTATTTTGGGGCTTGATTTATTTAAATGTGGGACAAAGCAGCAGAAATGTATTACCTCTGTATTCTGGTAAAGCACATAAACTTGTACAACGGGTACAGTTTTTTTGGTACAATTTTAATCAGTCTCTTTAATTTAGAACAATCAGGAGCCTATTTAATCCATTTGAAATAGATGAGCTATCTCTCCAGAGTGGATACAGAACTGTGTCCATTCGATTCAGTTTAGAAGTAGAAACACGGAGGAGCAGGTTTCACCTCATTTGGTGAGAATTGTGGCATCAGATGTGAGGAAATCCACACGTCTCTTCTGAGAAACGTGGACCTCCATCCTGCAGTTTGTTGGCTCAGCGTAGCGCAAAGACTGGAAGCCGTTCCGTCTCCATCAGAAGGTAACGCGGCCTAATAGCGTCATTAAAGCTCACTGATTAACACATTATCACTCATTTTATTGGAGGGCTGGAGCGGCGCGTCCACTTCATCCCTCGCTGGTTTCCTGGCAACCGGCAGAGACGCCAGGAAGTTAATGGTCCTCGTAGGAGGAATAGTCCAGCTCACAACCCCTCATAAACCCTTGACTTGTCGTTTTTTTTTTTTTCTTTTTTTCTTCAATTCTTTGATTTGAGTTCAGATTAAATAAATGAGGCTTAATGTGTTCCATTAGAGCTGCGGAAGCTTTTCTGGATGTGTTAAACTGACAGTAGAGTTTTTTTTTTTTTTTTTTTTTTAATCATTGCTCGATGAATGTTTTCTTTGCCAAATAGGTACGATGTCTGTTGCTTCCCAGGATCATTTGCAGGCTGCACAGTGTGAGTGCGTGCTGAAGGGATGCGGTCTGGTACACCCACATGCCCTCCGCATGGTACTTCGCCAGGAGCCGACCCGCCGTGTATGATAAAACTGTAAGACCTTGATTTGACCTTGTAATCTAAACAAAAAGATTCCCGACGTAATATAAAAGAATTACTGTCGTTCCCTAAATTCTGTTCTGCCAGGACGTTTTTATGAAGCCGAAAGTCATAAAGTCCATGTCTCTTGTATATTTATTGATTATATTGTTAAAAAAAAACACATTTTTTTTAATTTTCAAAGAACTGATAAGACATGCAATAAAACAACGAGACATGGTAGTTTATTATTCCTCATCGCAAAGGAGTCCCGATCTGATCGAGTCAGCAAATGTATTTAATCTGAGGAGGAAGTCCAGCCTGTGCCGGGGGGGGGGCAGACTCACTGACCTGGCAGCAGCTCGAAGGCTGGCCGCTAACGGCGCTGACCTGTAACCCACAGCCTGG
>OMNM01004103.1:0-10686 GCA_900302745.1 Parablennius parvicornis | reverse complement strand
CTCCTTTATTGTTTGAACTTTGAGACGATCCGAAGCTTCTGCCGAACAAGAACTGTGAATTCTGTCACATTTACATCTATTTTATCCGCCGTGACTTTTTCAAAAGCAATCCACACGTAGAAAAATGGTACAAAAATAAATGTGTGAAGGTTTGTTTTGGGCCTTTTGGGTTATTTTAAGGCTGGTGTTTCTTTTTTCCAGCATGTCTCATTCTTTTAATGGATGAACTGATGATAAAGAGGGAAAAAGAGGAGGGAAACTAATATTTTTTCTGATTCAACTACAAATAGAACTGAATGAGATGCTAATGTCAGTAAGATTATTTCAAGGTATATTTAAAAAAGGCTACAGTGGCCAAAGTTGCAATACTGAGTTTTATTTTGAAGGGCTTCAAAACTCCATTACTGACTATACTAACCCAGTTTAGCACATGCCGGTGAAGATAGAGTCAATAACAACACGCTAAGTATTTACACCTGTTTGCTACAAAATAAAGGCTTGATTTTCCTTCATTTTAACAAAGATGTAGGACTCGCCTCGCCTCAGCATATACATTTACTAAAAGTTTTCTGTATGAAATCGAGTCACAAAATAGTTTCTGTCCACAGAAAATGATTGAATTCTGAACACAAAGGCAACATGTGTAAAAAAAAAAAAAAAAAAAAACTGTTGCTTCGGAAACAAAACATTAGTTATGATCATATAAAAGAGCTGACTGAGGTTCTTTTTTTTTAACTAATAAGTGTAATTAGCATGTAAAAAAGAGCCAAAAAGAGCCACTTAACATGGCTGCCATGTTAACTGTCCATTTGACCTAATTTTTCAGTCTCATGTCTTAACAGGTGGGGGGAAAAAACCCTAAAAAACCCACCGGTAATCAGATTGACATAGAACCTATTTCACTATTTGTGTCACATCTGGTCGCTTCGAAAACTAAAGATCGTCTAGCTACTGTAGTACGACAGCCTCTTGGTTGTTGTCTGGTCACTTCTGGAAAGTCTACGGAGGATTAGAGAAACGGACTAAAACCGGAGCTTTTTATTGTCGCCGAGGTGGTTGTCAGAAGTAACACCCAGGTTTTTGCTGGCTGGGTTTGTACGTCGGGTTGTTCCAGTCCAGACGCTATGACATGTCGGTGAAATGAGACCAATAATTAACACCTCAGTGTTGCTTTTATTGAGCTCCAGGAAGCTGCGGTGCGGTTTTTCCTGTCAACAGTAAAGGTGTGAAGTGTGTCGATGGGATCGGTGTCATTGGTGCTGAAAAGAAGAGCTGAGTGTCGTCGGCATATGGCTGGAAGTTTCCGAGGGAAACCGATGTAACCAACTCAAAAGGGTAAAGTTTTACTACTTTCTCGTCAAGTTACTTAAAGAAACGTTTGCAGCTCTTTAGCATCACATTAGACTGGAAACAAGAAAAAACACAAGACTCGGTTGCGTGAGGACACCAGACAGGAAACTTGTGTGAGTGCAGGCAAAACACCGCGAAGTTTCTCTGATTTCACACGAAAACGTCGTCATGTAAACAGGGTCTCGGCTACGTGAAGATCAAGGGGAGACATTCAGCTTCTTGGTGAGCATCTCGTGAAAAACTGATCAAATAAATTCCCCCTGAAGCTTCGGTCCAGATCACAGTGGCCCTCAGTCAGTTTAATGTGGAACCAGAAAAAAGAAAGTGAGGAACATCCAGAATCAATCGAGGCTCTGAATGAAGGTGGAGACGGCAGCCAGGCCTTGATCTGCTCACAGTGGAGGTGGTAATGGACGGCAGCTCATGACCTCACTGAAACGTATACCTGCTACCGTCTGATGCTTGATTGGATGAATGTAAATATTTGAGCGCCGCGCCACCGCCTGTTGGGAGGCCGAGCCCGGAGATCCAGCACCGTAAGTGAATTTGTGAGCCGCTTCGGGCCGAGTGAGCGAGAGAGCCAAGCTTAGAGGTTCTGGGCAAGCAGGAGCACAAAACACAATACTGTTACACTATCTGTTCACGGCCCCGGGGGGGCACCAGGGGGCGCCGCTATGGTGGTGGTGGAGGACTTTTATTACCAGCTCACTGGGCAAAGTGTTTGTGAAAGCTGATGTAAAGCAAGACATGAAGCGAGGAGCCGCGTTAACACGAGCCGCGGCTCAGCGGGGCAATAACACGAGCCATATTGCCACCGCGTGCACCACAGTGCAGACTAAATAGGCAGCCTATTGATGGAGCTGCTTTAACACCTTTTTTTTTTTTTGGGGCTCTCACACAATGTCACACAGACACGGCAGAGGAATGCCCACATGTGTGCACATCTGGTTAGAAAGGTCTGCAGCGTCTTGACGGTGTGAGTTTCATCTGAAACAATCAGAAACAGTCGTGCGAATTCCAGGAGTTACGGCTTCTGCCCCACAAACCTGAAACCGGGTTGCAACACACAAGTTCAACATTAGAATCCTTTTTTTCTTCCTCATTTGTTTTACAAAAATACAAAATACCGCTCGTATCATTTCAAAACTACATCACACCTGTATCATCAACAGCCAAAGACCGAGTGAAGATTTCTGTCTAAATAAAGTTAACATGACTTCACGGTGGCTTTGACCTTTTGACTTTTTCCTTTCCAATTGAGGGTGAACATGAACTATACGAAAATATGTGCGATCACTATCACCCTGACCTTTGACCTTAAGCAAACACATCATAATTACTTCCTCTATCAGTCCAATTAAGACTGTGGAAACCTACGTGTTTGGACAGATAATATGAAAACATAACCTTTTGACACAAACAAACCAGGAAGAAATGTTTTTTTTTTTCAACATTTGGGGAAATCTTTGGTAAAAGCCTCGGTCACGGCTCAGATTGTTCGGGCCTTGTTCTCAGTTCTAGGAAGGCCGAGGTTTCAGTCCTATGCCTGCGACCACTATCGGACTGTGGCTGACGTCTGGAGAGTCACAGCGGCAGCTGCGATGGCGTCAGCTTCAACAAAACACGAGAAATGACATGACGTAGTTAGCCACGTGATACCGGAATGCTAACGTAAAATGCTAGTACATGCTTATGAGTTTTTACTTCTCTTTGCAAAATTGGCTTCCCCAGTTTACTTCTCCTTTCGAGCCACGACCGCGTCCGTGTTCCTCCAAACATGAGAAAACAACAACAGTGAGAGTTCTGTCCATGTTTAGCGCCTTTATTTTTACCGAAAGGATGGCGCTCGCTAATAACGTTTTATTCTTGCGTAATCACATCGAGGTGGCGTAGATTCAATTTGTACAATCTGCAAAAATGATTAGCGTAATTCCCGCACAATAGAGCGCACCTGAATATAAGCAGCACTCGTTGTCAAAGCCTTCATGACTGTATGAGACAAATTGAAATACCGTAATTGCCGGACAATAAGCCGAGGCTTTTTTCAAGACCTCTGATCCCTGCAGCTTATAATAAGCTGCACCTTATATATAGATTTTACGGTAACGGGATTCATGCCGCCACCTAATACTTCCGCATATAGATACATGCTGTTTTGAACCTCTGCTTCTTTAAAACTTGTCCTAAAAGTGATATTTCTGCTCTTCATGACGGCTTTGACAACTCCGGCAGAAAATTGCACTGTTTGTGGAGCCTTAATGAAGAAAATTAAACCTCGTAGACACGTCCACTCTCACCAACACACACAAGCAGAAGCCTTCAAAAATGAAATCTGTGGCGGTTTCCCACAGAGGTCTGCTCTGGATTCCACAAAGTATGTTTTTGCGGTTTTTCTTCATTCTAATCTAATTTTGAAAACCTTGGTGCCCCTCATGGTCCGTGACGCACACCCAAAAGGAATTCCTTCACACAAAAAAAAACACTTGAGTTTCACCTGAAACAAATGACTAAAACGAATCGGCAATAATAAACAAAACCTGTAAAAACAATGCATCTAAAATGCTTCACTACAGATTCAATAGAAGTTCAGGATAAAACTTAGAGATCGTCCTTGTGATATCTTCTTTTTTTTTTAATCCCTATCCATTATTTTACAAAAGATTTAGCGATCTCTTCCTGCTGAGCGGCGTGAGCTCGCTGCAGAGGACAAATCTCCTGCGTCTTGACGTGTAAGAAGCTTTAAGTAACCGGAGATCAAACAGTGTCTCCTCTCAGGCCACGAGACAGACAGAAGTACCTGCGCCTGAACCCTGCTTAATGACTCTCGCAGGCTATGTGGTTACAAAACACTTGTCACGCCTCTGTTATTCCACCTAATCTGATTGAAAGGAAATCCCGCGACAAAGTGGAGAGTGGATCCACGCAGGTCGAATCAAATGAAAGTTCCTGGTGTTTGCGTGACCTGGGTGCCATTTCCTCGGAGAGAGCTTTATTTGACTTTGGCGTGCTGGCGGGAGGGTGGGAGAGGCAAAGGTTGGCTTTTCAAATTCAATTGTCCACCGTACAGTCGAGAAAGCTGCGCTTTCTGTGGATTTGTAGTAATAATCCGAAACTCAGGTTACATCCCAGCAAATAGTCAGACAGGGGATGAAAAAAAACAAGGTTTGGACCTGTAAGAAGGTTACGGCCTCGAGCTACAACCAAGCGCCAACAAGATTCAACCTCTGAACGCTCTGCTTCTGCTCTGGCCGTGGAAAGGAAAAAAAAGAAATGGCCGCTGTCGAGTGACTTCCAGGATCTTGCAAGACCTCCTTGTTTCTTCAAAGTCAGAGAAACTGGGGTCTTTTAGTCTTGGTGGTTTACAACAAATTCTCTGGTTCGACCCCAAAAATCGAGATGAGCCTGGCAAAGAAAAATAAGCAGTGAAATTACGACACGGGGTCCCGTATTATTTATACAAAAATAATGAATTTGTTTCTATACATGCCAATCATCGCACCCAAAAGGGAAGTTTATAATCTTTTTTTTTTCTTTCTCTGGGAGCTGCAGTCGAGCTCGAGTCCAGTCCATGAAAACGTGTTAGTCAAGTGGAAAGCTTACACCCGGCCCGTGTTGACACAAAGTGATTAGTTTATTATAGAAGCCGATAGCCGGAGTACATGGATATTTGCTTCCATGTTGCGGCGGTAGCAAGACCGAGATCTGGACGGGCGTCTTTGACACGGTGAAATGACGACACAACCGCGGAATCCGAGGCGGCGTGTGGCCGAAGACGCGAGCCGTACGAACACGCTGGTGCGAGTTGTGGGTGGCGGGAGGAATGAATTGAATTACTCATCCTCCCATTTTGTTTCAATAAGGCAGAATGCCACCGCCCCCTCCAGACCCTGTCCTCGGCCCTCCTGCTTATTGCCTCAGTAACCCGAGGACGGGATGAAAGCGACCCCCACGGCAAAGGAGGGCTTTCTCTGGGAGGGTGATGAGTCCCCGTCTCCTGCTTTCTTTAGGGCCCGTACACATGGCGCTGTGTTTTTGGAAATAACAAGAGTGGGTTACAATACAATCATTTAGGCTTAAATTAGATTGACAGGGTATCAAATATGAGGAAACTCAATTACAGAGCTATTACCAACTGAATTGACTTACATGGATCCGGGGCCAGAGGTTCACACCAAACAAAAGATGGAGGTTTCCTGCTTACCCGAGGCCTGTTTTTATTGAGTTATAAGGGGCCTGATGTGATTGATGGGCACCCGTAGGCAGCAAGACTACTGCGTGAAGAAACGTGGGCAAGCGTCTGTGTTGACAGAATCAATAGAAACTTCAGATTGGGGGGGGAAAAAAAAGTCTTTCAACACTGTTCCCATTGAAGGAGGCTCCTGAGCTCAGATACTATTTAACAAAGAGTCCATGACACCGAGGCCACACAAGAAGGTTTGGGGATTGTCGTGGCGAGTCCGCGGGAGAATTCAGGTTGAGTTGACTGACTTCTTTGTAACCCGAAGGACACGGGAGGTCAGCGAGCTCAAAACAGATTGGGACGCTGCCGATCGCCTGATGGAATGTCAAAGGGTCTAAATGTAAACGGGTGAAACAACGTAAACACGAGGCTCCACGTAATCAAAGCGTTTCCACCTGCAGTGACAGAAACATCAGTTCTGGTCCCGCAGGTCGTTACCTCGCGGTCCTCTGGTCCTCAGAGGGAAACCTAAGAGAGGCCGAGGTCGGAGAAAGGAAGGGGGCTTTTTCCTCTACCTCACTTCTAAACAGTGGAACAATGTGCAGACCTGGAGGTTCATTTGGGAAAAAGGCTTTGACCTCCAGCTCCCGTCCAAAGAGCTCAGTCGGAGAAGGAGCTCAGATTCTCACTATCACTGAGTGTCTTCACATTTCCAATTATCAGCGTGTCAAAGCAATCACCTGATGGCAACGACAACGTCAAACTGAGTGACGTCCGGGAACCCGACACCTTATGAAACGACATCGTAACGTTTTTTTTTACGCACGACAGCGGGACTGCTCCCCCCCCTCCCCCGAGGGTCTTGTCTCAACCATAAGGTCGCCGCCGCTGCTGCAGAAAGCGGAGTAGACAAGACCGTGCTAATGAGAGCCAGATCTACTCTGTTGGCTTAACAGCTGGCCGCATGCTCAGACACAGACGGAGATCAGTCCGTCAAGCAGCGCCTGCACAGACGCTCCGAGGAAACGGGGCGGGGCAGGACTCTGGGGTTCTGGGATTAGTGGGGGGGGTCGATACATGTCGGGGGAAGACGAGGAGCGCTCAGTCGTCTCTTCAATTTTGATTTTCTGTGCTTGTCCAATAAGTTGAGAGCACTAGAGCATGTCTTTGTATGCCAGTGACGCCTGAACATAGAGCTGCCATTTTGCTCCAGACCAGCAAATCAACTGCAGCCTTATAGTTTGGATTTCTTAATGAAGTGTTGTCTTTATTAAAATAAACTTTGGTGAACGAACAGTGAAGAGACTGTCAATCACAAAAATGGTTTGAACTTGGCTCAAACCATTCCAGGTGCGGCGGTCACAGAACAGGCTTTGTTTCCGGGGGACAATGTTTTCTGACAATTGCAACACGGTGATCAACAATTGTGATTTCTGAAAACACATGACATTAATCACAATCATCATGTAGCAGATTTTACTCACGTTCATTAAACTCTCCAAAATCAAAATAGTCCGTCCGGGGTGCACGTCCATTGTGGAATTTTGCTGTTCTGGCTTTTTGTTGTTGTGTTGTGGATTTTGCGGTTGTGTTGTGCTGTTGGCCCTTCTGGGCCGCCGTACTCCGGCGTCCCCTCAGTAATGCCAAATGATCTGTCAGTGTGATTGTGAACTAGAGATGCACCGACCCCGATGCTCTGGCTTTGATTATTAGAAGATACAGATCTGATACGTAGTAGGCCTAAAACGCTATGTACCTTTTACACGTAGAAAAGAAAAGCAGTACAAGCATGGCCCCTCAAAACATTCACTTTGACGACACGACAAACTGCCGTCAGGCCTGTTGAAGTGTTCAGTGTGAAAAATGTCCACACAGCAGATTGTGTCCTCCATGACGTAGCTCGTGCAGCAATAGCTAGAAAGGGAAATGATTTCCTCCGGTACATCCATCTGTTTTGATGATATCGGGCCGATATTCAACCCAGATATCAGATCAGTTTATCAATCATGTGAACCATTTGGATCTGTCGAGGAACCACCCTGCCCTTTGTCCATTGTCAGATCAGATGGGTCAAGACACACCCTTCTGTCATTTTTAGTAAATATCCCACTTTCACATCCATTCTGACCATATTTATCACTTCAGTGCAATCACACGGTTCAGTGAGCTAGAATGAAATATGCTCTGATGACCTTCGACCTGCATGGTGTGCTCATAGTGTTCACATCGGGATGTTACGTGAAAGTGTTTATTTGTTGTCTAAAGTGATTAGATTAAAAGTTCTTAAAGGGATTCGTGGCAAATTCCTCAAATCTGCACCGATTCAGGACAAAAATTGGTTCATAACGAAAGTACAAGACATATTACTGAGATGTTGTTTGTGCTAAAGCCGTATGCAAGACGGCGACAGAATCTGTAAAAGGAGAGACCGTGGAGTGTGGTTCCCTGCATCCAACGACAAGCTTGTTGCATGAATTGATTAACACGAGTGTAAATCAGTAGTCTGTAGAAGCTGAATCTGTCTGAATCCAGCAAGTCGCCATTGGTCCATGAAGCCATTCCGAACTTTTCTCTGCATCCTAGAGGAGCTTTGTGATCCTTCAGCTGGTAAAAATAGGGCAACGATCATCTCATGAGTACGTTCAGCGCAACAAACGACATTGTTGTGGAAGTGAGGAAAGTTTTAACAACAAAGGAAGGGATTCAATATGTCGGTTTGATCTAAAAAAAAAAAAAATGCACACCAGACTACAATCCGACCTTTTTATCTTTTCGTCTTCAAAGCCTAAAGAAGTAATACCGACAACGGCACAGAATTTTTAATTAAATTTGAATTAAAATTCTGACCCTTGAAAATAAGAAAGCATTGTTTCATGGTGAACTGGGGGATTTGAGTAAAGCCATTTCCCCACTAAAACGGCACTTTCACAACAAGGCAATAAAGAAAAGAGTGAATTCGACTCTGGTGCAAACAGAAGAGCCTGAGCTCCTTTTGAGAGGCTCCGCTTGATGTTTTTCCAGCGTAGGCAGGCGGAGGAAACGGCGGCGCTGCACATGGCCGGACCACATGAAGGCATCGTTTCCACGTTTGCCTCCGTTGTTGTTTGACTGAGACATATTTCCAACTCCGCTCCAAGCGAATCACCCCCACCCACCACCCCTTTTTTTTTTTTTTTTTTCTTTTTTCATAATCGCCCAGGAATTGTGCACATCCCGACTGAAGCGCTGATCCCAGTGAGTTATGGCCCGCGGTGGCGTTTCCTGAGAGGTTGGCCAGGGAGGTGATTTAGACGGCTCACACGTCTGGGGTCCGAGGCTTCCTCGGACACTGTTTAAACACCGGCCTTTTATTCTGCGGGCGGAGGAATGTGGAGAGAAAAAACCCTCGCCTGGCGGTGACATTTCTAACACGGCGGCGATGACGGCGCAGCCGTTGGTCAAACCCCGAACACACGGCTCTGCTCTCATCAACACCGGTCACTTAAAATAAAAAGTTTTATTTAGTTTAACACATCGGGCGGGTCACCGTGAAATATGTATACATTCAGCTTTACAATTCATACAGGAATCATCCCATCAAATTCCTCAAAATACACACAATGTACAAGGTTTTCTTCATATTCCTCGGCACAAAATAAAAACAGCTCTAACAGTTTTAAAAAGCCTACTTCCGTTTTGTATTAAGATCCTTTTTTTTTTTTCCCAAATGGTTCGCTTGTTTCAGCTAAATATAAGTTAAAGTATTTATAGTAAATAGCCTCTGAAGGTCATTCACCAGACAAACAAACATCCAAAAAAAATTGGCACGTAGATTTCTCATGCAGTTAAATAAAAAAACTGAGAAAAGTAAATTGGAAAGCCCCGGTTACACAATAACCGTTTTTGCGTTTCAGTGGAGTTTCGGGTTTACATAGCAACGTTTTCATAACGATGTCAGAAATGCTGAAATTGATGCAGTTAGCATGTTGGGCCACTAGTTGGTGCTGTTGGTTGTTTTCGTCACTTTAAACATTAAGAAAGGCAAATACGCCCATTGTTGTTATTGTCCATTGAAGTGAGCATGCCCAGAAGAACTATTTTCTCCGGCCATAGTGCGCATGCGAAGTAGCAGCATTTCAGAAAAGTTACATTTCCCCCTCATTTCCATGGAAACGGACCACCGTTGTCCACGCTACCTAAGTTCTCAGTTGAAGACGTTGTGTAACCGGGGCTTTAACGTCACGTGCTCGCAGTCCAGGTCAGTCAGGACGGGACCGTCGGCTCAGCGCTACATTTCCAGGAACACACACCAGCACTCGGATACTTGCAAACACGGTCAGAGGTCAGAGTTCGGGGAGGGGGGGGCGGTAGGCTTCAAACCGTTTCTCGGACATTAACACGGGGACGGGAGCGCTGGGGAATCCATTAGCGATGGCTTCGTCTTTTGACCCCGAACACCCCGATGACTCACCGACCCCGTTTCATATTGAAAAATACTGTAGTGATGATATTACTGATATTATCTGTCAGAGTGGGTGAGTGCAGAACGTCTCACTCCATTAAAGTAACTTAAATAATAATAAAAAAAAAGGCGTGCAATTTCAAGACGATCCCTCGTCTCCTGTGATGCCAGTCTCTCGCAAGGTCAGAGGGGATTAAATACTGCTTTTAAACAGACGAGACGCATGATCGGAGACTCTTTAAGCTTCTCCAGAAGTGCAGTAATATTCAGTCTGTGGTGGGGAGAGGAAGAGGAGCGGAGGGGGACGAAGCACAGGACAGAGGAAAGACAAACACTGGAGAGAAAACGTCGGCCCTGCTTTGATACAGATGTGCTTCCTAAGGCAAAAAGTGCTCCGTGGACCAAAAAAAAAAAAAAATCGTGCTGGAGACAAACAGAATCCTTGGTCAAACACAGGTTTTTCCATCCTCATCATCATACTTCAGAGACGCGGCCATGTGTCTGACTAACTTTGGCTTTCTTTTCTGGACTCCATCATGGCTGAATCATGCGAGCATCGAGCGAGAGCGGCTGATATTTTTGATCGAGGTCTCGAAAATAAAAAAATTAAAAAAACAAAACAAACTGCAGATAAGGTAAGAAAAGAGGAGGTCGCTCCTCTGAACTCCAGTACGAGGAAGGCCGGCCTGGATTTTGCATTTTATAGCGCAGCGTT
>OMNM01004101.1:33329-43768 GCA_900302745.1 Parablennius parvicornis | reverse complement strand
TTTTGCATCATGCAGTAAATATAACAACTGACAGACAACTCACAATCCAAATGCTGGTTTATTGCATGTATTTATTTTCTGGGTACCTTTAAATGGTGACCATGCTAGTTAGTGAGCAGAAACAGGTCCGGGGCACTGTATGTTACGACTGGGCTGCTGGTTGAGGACAATAAAAGTTGTACATATTTACATAAATAAAGTGGAGCAGTGACACATTACAGTAGAAACACATAAGAATTAAAAAAAAAAAAAAAGAACAAACATGTAAAGCTAATCCCTGGTATTTAAGTCCACATATATGTCTGTAAGTTACACTCAAGACATCATTAGCATAGTAATAAAGGCACTCTGCTGTTTATTGTACATGTTCCATTGATTTTAAATAAGACACCTTCACTTTTGGGACTTTCACAGTACAAATCATAACAGAAATGGCACTCTATTTCAAAATAATAATAAAAATCAACATGACACATCCCAGATATATCACTGTATGTTTTATAGATATATTAATCTCATTTAAGTTAAGGGGCCTAAACTAAAGCAGCTTCTCAAATAAAAGATATCCTTCACTAGGTTTCTATGCAACGACACATAGAAAACATCTATGTGTACTCAAGGACAGCTCGGTGCAAACATCTCGGCTACATTAGTGAAATAAAAGGAGGTGGGAAATGCACACTGACTGTACCGTGTTTTTTTTTCCTTTTTCTTTTTTAGTTTGTATCAGTGTTGCTGTAGTCATAAGATGAGTACACGTTTCACTAAGTGCGTCACCGAACAAGACGAGCTCAACATGGACCTTCTATTCATACGGCTTGTGCATTGCACACATAAAAAAAAAACCCCATGGCCTTCCATATGAGAGCTTTGATACTTCGATATATAAAAGGAGGAACATATAGAACATTCATGTGAGCGCTGCTGATAAAAAAAAACCAAACAAAACTAACAGGATTGGACTTTAACAGGAAACGGGCTAGTCTTGGAGCGCATTAACCATCTACTCTATTCTTCTCTTTGGTGTAATGAGATCTATCATAAATAGATCATTTGCACTAAACAACACTTGTCAGGCACAAGATGTAGCTGTGAGAAGCTCGAGAAGGCTACAGATTTAAGCGTCAGCTTCATTTATAAACAGACAGCGATCACAGGGATGAGGTGGTGTCAGGAAAATGATGAAAAAAAAAAAAATTAGTATGTGTCGGCATCAAGAACTCCCATAGATACAATCTGTATGTTTTCAGTGCACACACTTTGTTATCAGTAGCAACCTGATGACATCATCTGAACAGGTTTAAGGACTTCTTGACCTGGATTGTGAAAATCACCAAGTGGAAAAAAAACGTCTTTTTTTTTTTTATTGCTCACCTTCGAGGCTTTAGTTCGCATATTGAAGTACCCAGGCAGCGTCCAATGAAATGTTCCTTCACAGAGCGGCTGTTTTGCAAACTGATTGGCACCAAGGACTTTAGAAAAGGTCAAATTAATAACTTACAATCTGGAAACGATAAGAAAAAACATCATAGAACCCCACTGGTCACAATCTTACCACAATTTCAACCCAATGAAGTTTAATCAAGTAAACCATTTATTCAAACAGTCTCTCTAAAGTTACTAATTTATCATATTTCTCAATACAAATGTGTTTTTTTGGATTAAGGCGACTAAATTATCAATAATTTTGCATAGATATGTTAACTATGTGATTTCCAATTGTATAATAATTTGATTTAGTTTGAGTTTCCAATTCCACTTTATGACTTCAAGTCGCTGCTTCATCTGACGGTGAGGAAACGGAAACAAGAGGAAACAGAAACGTGAATAATTTGCACATTATACAGCGATGCAACCCAGATAATCCCAGCAAAAAATAATTAAGTATAAATCTGTCAGAAATTAAGTGACAGCATCATATTTAGACTTAATTTGAATGAGACAAAGGTTTTTTTTATTTAAATGCAAATTAAATTTTAAAAGCGCTTGGCAGAATATTAATGTGTTCAACAAAGTGCAAAGTTACACATGCTTCATGATTTATTGCTCAAGGTTAGTTTAAACCGCAAGTTTCTACTTTCTAACTCTGCACTGACGGAGGGAAAAGTTCAAAATACATCAGAGTTTATGTCAACATATTATCAGTTTAAACCAGAAATAACATGTTTTTTTTAATTATTTATATGAATTCTAAACATCCTAAATAAGCAGCACCAATTTTTTTGGGCTTTAAAAACAAAATTAGATTGTCTCTTAATGATTATTGTGAGTGATTAAGTTAATATTGCCACTTTTCAATAAAGAGTTAAAGGGTTTGTTTCAAGGAGATATCAGAGAGAATGATTAAGAAATTGTTTTTTTCATTTTTTTTTCCCCCCGGCATGTATATTGTCCTTGTCTTCGGTTTTGAACTAATACTTAAAACAAAGAATTATAAAAGTGATGAGGATAAATCTTGTTGTAAAATTGTAATAGGTTTGACATTTGCAGGCTTATAAATAAGGAATCACCCACATGTGTTCAAGTAACTATCATGCCTCTAAAAATTGATTTCAACCATTAAAAATACGTTTTTACACTGCTTCTCTCACCCAGGTTGCAGTACTGTAAATGTATTTCTGTTTTCTCCCGATTCAGTCCTTTATAACAATGTTTGCCGAGACCTGGTCAGTGGTAGTATAACGTGAGCAGTCTGACTCAATGCCACAAAAAAAAAAAAAAGTATTAAAAGCACTTTTAGAAAAGCACAAACATTAAGCACGAATGGAAAAAACACCCAACACAAAACATCCCAACAAAAAGCAGCCCTATAAAAAGATTTTCTTCGACAAGGGAAACGCTTTGAGTAAGATTGAAAATCTTAAATACTTAAATAGATATAAAATTTAGTTTTCCTTTAACACAAACTGTACACATCTGATACCAATACATAGAAAAATTGCAAGTGCTGTTACTTTAAGAAAGGAATCCTTCTTGTACATCATTATCAAAAATATGTCGCTTTAGTAGCACTTTTGTTCTTCATTTATCTAGTAAACTTTACAATGCTACATCTCACTCCACATCAGTAAATGAGTTCCTCTTGTTCTTTTTCCTTCATCTTCGAGTTCAGCAGTAGTGCAGCGGCTGCTACGAAACCTGTAAAAAGTCACCAACCGCCGTGTCACATCTGCCTCTGCCTGTCACTTCCTGCTCCACGCCACTTTTCAAAAGCACTTCCTCTTCTCCATCCGATTGATTTTTGTCCACATCCTCCCCCCCTCCCCAAGAAAAACTTGCTTCAGTCAACTTTCTCCACCTTCCCGATGATCTTCTCCTCAAAGATTGGCAAGACGGTGTCATCTTCGCGTATCTCTTCAAACACGACCCCACAGTCAAACTCATCGCTTACCTTCTTGAAGTAATACCTACGGGAGGAAACAACAGGGTTAGCTCGCCTTCGCCGATCCAGCTCGGCAACCTTGTAGGATTAAATGATCATTTTTAATCATCAATATATATGCAATTTATATAGAATGCATCAATATTAAACGAATTAAACTTTGGGCGAGGTAGCTGCGCATTGTGTGACATCGGGCCTCTCGTCGGCTAAAATCTGAGACGTTATATCAAAACAATCAGACAGATTCTCCGTCAGCTGTCTTCATGTTTGTGTGATCAGACAGTGTGCACATGAGCTATGGCTTCTGACACGGAGTAAAAATGCTGCAGAAAATCAGATGACCATGACAGCAACACTCTTTGCAGGATCCAAACATATTATTGTCTGTTTACTTCTATGCTGACCTAATTCCCTTCACATAGGCGGCTCCAATTCCTGTTTTTTTTTTTTTTTAATCTCCTGAAGGTACCAGTGCTGAACTTAGATGGCGTACATTAGAAATAATGTATTTCTGAGGTTGTGAAGAATGTGTAGCTGTCGATTCAGTGGAGAACAACATTGTTTAACGTCGAATAAACTAAAACTGCACCCTCTGTTGAATTATTGATATAAAAACAGGCGGCTTTGATCCTTGAGAAGACTGCAAAAACATTAATGCTGACTATCACAGGGCCAAACTGTGACTGAATATGTCTAAATAATTCAAAAAGAAGGATAAATCTTTCAGCAAGTATTCATTTTATTCCTTTGTTTATGTTATACTGTTAAATAAACACAATAATGCTGTAATGTAGGATCATTTCAAATTATATCTGGTTCAAATGTCCTTCAAATGACCTTCATTCTTCCATCCCTGTGTCATCAATAATATATCCAGTTTCGAAAACTCACCTCATCTACACTTTATTACTCACCTTCCTATTTAATTCAGCCGTCACTCAACTGGCTCCAAACTAATGTTCAGCCCCACATTTCAGTCGGCAAATTATAGCCCTAAATATACCACGATTCCAATTTCTTTTTCAAATTGTGATAGACGAGACCATAAATCAGCACCTGTAATTTCCTTTCTTTGTTAGCAGTTCTTTGAACTGGCCCAACGTGACCACCCTCCCTTTGACAGTCGTCCTGTACGGTATCAGCTCCTCGCAGAAGTAGTACGCCACGGTGGTGTTTTCACAAGGCTGCTTTTTACTGGCTTTATGTCTGCGAAGAGGAAGAGACATTAGACAAATTAGAAAATGTGAAGCTTATTCAGTTTTTCCGTGATAAATGAAAGGAGAGCACACACAAGCATGTTGAGATGGACTGATGAGAAATCGCAAATATAATAGATGGAACCAAGACTGATTTTTAAATGTAAATGTAACAAATACAAAATGTACTTTTTTTAAATATAGATGTGCTTAGTGAAGCAGCTTTTAGTTCCTCCTAAAAGCTAGTTTCATCTCATAACACAAGCCTGTTGGGTGAACTGGTGGTTTTTAATGGCTGATATGTGTGAGTGTGTTTGTCTGTGTTTGCTCTGTGGTGGACTGGCGACTTGTCTGGGGAGCAGCTGGGATTGGCTCAAGCTCCCTGTGACCTCCCAAATTGAAAAAAAGCAAGTGAAGGAGATTGAAGGATGGATAAAAGCACTAAAAACCAGTTAAGACCCAAGACAAAATAAAAGTGCCACACGGTGGGTGTTTGCGATACCGACAGGATGTAGTTTGTGGTAAAAGCAGAAGGAGAAATGTTCTGGATGGGGGGGATAATTATTGTCCCTCCCCTGCATTGAAAACTCTATAGCAGAGGAAGGAGGCAGAGAGGAAATGTCCCTCCTACACCGCCTAAGAAATCCCACTGAATGAGAAGACCAGACAATCAGAATGCAGACAAAAGAAAAACACATTTGAAAGGAGTTCAGAGAGACTGAATGTAAATTCTGTTTTGAAAGTCAGTCAAGATTCTGTATGTAATCATTTTGAACCTTCAAATTCTCTCCAGCCGAATGCGTCACAGGACAAATTACAAATACTGTGGAGGGCCGAGCCTTGACTTCTATTCAATTCTCCACAATTGTATTTCTCTGTATCTTTTGTTCGATAACAATGGCTGAAACCGTAATTTTCAACACAATTTGTAGTTAGATTCATAGTAATTGTTTGGATTTGTGAAAAAATAAACACTGTTTCATTAAAGTTTTTCTTTTTTGTGACACAGAGTGTACATAAAATTTAAATGTAAAGGGTATTGTAGCACTATTTCACCGGCCCACTCAAGATGAAATTGGTCAAGATGTGGCCCCTGAACTAAAATGTTTGACACCCCTGCTCTATATCTTTGCTTTCTGGTCCTTTTTAAACGATTTAAACATCTTGAACAGTTCAGGAGTGCAGAATCATATATAAGCATATGTGAGACATGCTGTCGGTGGCGAATGAGGCTGGAAAAAAAAGGGTTGAAAAAAATCTCCGGTTGGTTCCACAACAAGTCTGACGGGAGCAGAAAGTTTTCCCATGTAAACCCATCATTTCTGTTCCAATGTGCACAGCTGAGCCGTGTCGAAACATAAACATTACCAAGCACATCAGCGTGGGTGTGTGTTCACACAACATTCGTCCATCTGTCCTCCAGCAGATGGCAACAGACACTTGGCCAGTTTTTCTTCTGCCAAAATAAGCATCACATTCTCATGATGAAGCATGATAAATGGCGACAAGTTCATTAAAGTTTTTGCAAGATTCGAGGCTGAATTGTGTTTGATGACTACAATGTGAGTCAGAACACATGGGCAAGAGCCACTGCCACATTTCACAAGGATATTATCACATATGTCAATGAAGATCCACGTTTCACTCAAAAATCTGACTTTTGTCATAAAGCAACAAAAAAAATCCCTCCAAAAGAGTTTTTATTTGTAGATTACAACATAACTCAACAAAATCCATAAAAGCCTTATATTTCTGTTTGACATCCCAGGCGGCTGCCTCGCTCCTGCCTGAAGGTAAAACCGCAGTATCAGACTTTGATCACTGCTGGATATCAACATATCACAAAAAGATATCAGTGTTTGACGCTATATAACTCCAAGCCAGCCTTTTTAGGATTCCAGTGCTGCAGCTTTCCTGCAGGCATGTCGAAGTGTGCACACTGCAGGCGCTGGAAAGTTCAGTCAGTAAGTGCAGACCGCTGCGATCGAAGCACACACCAAACGTCGAACCCGAGGCGGGAGAAGTCTGCCACCGGTGGCGCAATAAAAACCTGCCCTTCATCCGTCTTTTACACAGTTCTCCCATGGTCCGGCACCCGTCTGAGACGGCACTCCAGACATCAGACAAGACACACAGATTCGGACAACAACATCAAAACTGACCCCGTCCTCAACACTCCCACTCGTCTGCCTCTGCACAAACAGAAAACATTCGCCCCGGTTTCCTGCGTCAACCTTTTCTTCTGGTCTTGACAGGCAACAGTTGGATTGTTTTCAGCCTTCAAGTCTGATCCAACATAAAAGATTTGGTAGCATGCCTACTGAAAACAGTATTTCCCACTGTCTGAAATCAATATGATAAATATTTCAGACTGCAAGGAATAATGATAACAATAGTGAAAAAAAAAAGAAAAAGAAAAAAAAGCTGTGAACTTTGAATCATGTTTGTTTTATGTGGACAAATGATGCAAACTTTGTTTTCTAATTACTCTTCATTAATATCACTTTATATTGCATAGAAACTTCCTTCATGTGGCGAAAAAATTGTGGGTCAGATCAGGGAATTGTTAGATTGAATTGCACTGAACTGTTTAAAAAGTCCTACATAAAAGAATGCTTAATTTATCGACTGACTGACGGATAATTGATTCATTTGGTTGTTCTGTTCAGTTCTAATGAGCTCATTGTGAAATTGAACCATCTTTGTTATGTTTACTGCATTCTACAAAAATGTCCACAATCTTATTTTATTTTCCAAAACTCCTTCTAAACATTACTTTCTCAGTCTTCATGCAAACAAGTTTGGAAGCAGTGCTGACAAGATGCGAGTGAGTTTGAATCGTGAGTGAATAAAAGCAGAAAATGGCAGAGTAAGGGATGAAAAGAAAAGTTCTGTGTGAACTAAGGTGGTTCGAAAACAGGACCCCGGTGTACATACTCCGGCTCAGAGAACTCGCTGTCCGACACGGCGGGCACCACGCTGAGCGGAGGAAACTGGGCGGGCCTGACGGCAGCACGACCTCTCTGGATGACCTCCATCACATACCTGAGGGGGAAAACAACCCCTGCAGTTTAGACCCAGACTGACCTCAAGAAGCACAAGTACTCAACTATTTCTCCTCTTGCTTTCTCGCCTTTGCTTCGGCTGTAAAGTTCCCGTCTTGATCTTCTCCTCTTCGAGCCGCCGGCACACCTCCTCCAGCTGGATGAGGGGGCTGGGAGCCGGGTTGGGGGGCATGGTGGGGTCCTGGATGAACGGGTGGGACGGCTGCACGTTGTTCCTCAGCAGGCCCCCGATGCAGGGATGCATGAACCCCGAGCGGTCTGCCGGGGTGAGGCGGGACCCCTCGTGGCCTGTGGTCCTCTTGGATCCAGAGACACTCCTGAAATGTAAAGAACACTGGCAAATAAATTAAAGAAGAAGAGAGAACCACTCAGGTTTTCTCCTTAAAAGTGCTCAAGCCTTGTTGGATTCTGGGATTTGATTTTCTTGGTGGAGTTTGAACCTTCTACTCCACCTTGCATGTGGTGAGCAGCAGGATTTTAAAGGTTTTGGTGACACAATAAGAACTTTTAGCCAATATAAAGACTTTATATTTTTAACTCCAAGTTGTGAAAGACAATGCAATTTTGGTCAATTTTACACCTTCCAACAGATAAAGACATATAAATTACAATTTTAAACAAGTTAAAATGTATTGTCATGTGCACTCATGTACAAGGAAAGTCTTTCTCTGCTGTCCAGAGAATGTCAACAGTATAATAGCATGTAAAAGAGCATCAGAAAGACAACAGTGAAAAATAAGTAAGAACTTTATTATGACTGACTCCAAAAAGTCACCAAAACATTTTCAGCAACACTCCAGTGTTGAAGTTCTCCATTTCTTCTACTACTATTTCTACTACTTCAATGCTTGCCCTATAAAGAGTTAAGCTATATTCAGCTTGGATTGTTTCTACCTGGAGTTGCATAGAGTGGTTATAGTCGATGGAGGTCTGAAGAGTACTTGAATGTGATCACTGACCCGTATGGGCTCCTCTTGTATTGAACCATTTCTTTCTGTCCTTCCATCAACCACAACAGAATCTTCTGGTTTTTCTCCATCTCCTCTACAGACCCCGGCATGTCGTAAGGTCGCACTTCTTCACCTTTCTTAAACACCCGTTTACCCTGAGAGACACTTTTGCTCCTGTTCAATTGAAGAAAATTGACAGTAAGTAGCAGGAAAAAAAAAAATTAGTGCGGCGTGAATGACAAAACTTGCATACCCATACCCGGCGGGCTCCATGGGGTTGGATCCCATGCCGTCTGCGTAGCTGCGAGACTTCGATCCGTAATGACTTGTCTCCACGCTCCAGGGAACGCTTCCGTGCACGCGCGCGGCCGCCTCAGCCTCCACCTGCTCTTTGGGCCTCCCGGCGCCCGAGTGGTGAAAGTGATGCCCATGCTTGTGGTGGTAAAGATGGCTGCCCTCCCCCTTGAACCCGTGCCTGGACTGATGCTTGCCCTGGCCCAACGGTCCCGTCCCCTTGACCCCTGAGAAACCGTCTGGCGAGCGCGACTTGGGAGAATGGCGTCCAGTCCCCGGCGACTGACAGCCGGGAGTTTTCATGACCCGCTGGACGTGGTCGTCCAAGATGCTCTCAGGGTTTTCCTCGTGAGCGTCTCTGAAAAACGGGGCACTGTAGGTGAAGTCAGCGTATCGGGAGCTGTAGTTCTGCGAGTAGGCACCAGGGGGGAACCTGTGACTGGATAACGGTGTGGCTGTGGACACGATGACTTCGTCACCTTCCTCCTCCTTCAACACGAAGACACACACACACACACACACACACACACACAATGCATGCATTTAGAATGAACACACACAAAAACATTACATTTTCTTAAGAACTGGACACTAAAAATGAGCATTTCATTCTTTCTCCACCTATTTTCCTTTCGATACCACCGAGACAGTCAATACTCTGAGGATGGATTTATTATTCCTGCCTACAGATGGCAGCTTTTCATCATATGCTAATACATCTTCCCCCCCTCCTCTCACTGCAGAGGTTTGGAGACGGGGAGCATCAGTATTCATGCTGCACATGCTGCTGTTTTGTGTCATGACAAGTGCGACTGGTGCAGCTTCAGCTCTGACTGACTGGGACAAAATCGCGCTCTGACAGAATCTTATCTGAGGGGATTTACTGGGCGGGGTGCTGCTGGCATCAGTAATGGGTTTTGATAAGCAGGCGCCACAGCGAGGAGGGAGGACATGCAGAGATGAAAGAAAATACAGCAGGGGAAGGAAGAAACTCAAGTCGTGACGACAAACGGACGAGTTGTAATCATCACAAGGAGCTAAATAACTAAAAAAAAAAAAAAACAAGTCGGCATGAAACAGTTGTAAGGCTAAATATTATATTCTTGGAAAAACACTTGCTGGTATCAAAACTCACACAATGTCTCCAGCAATATTTCCCGTTCTGATTGAAAGCATAAGGAAATCTTTTAACGTAGCTGGAGAAGCAAGCACCATACGGCCGAGCTTTCATCTCTCATCTCTCAATCCTGTATAAAGTTAGAAGGATTCTGGCAGGGAGGACGGGGGAGTGGAGAGAACAAAGATGTATAGTGGAAAGACAACAGTAGGTAGGAGTTCCACTTTCATTCCTCAGCCAGCCCAAGTCCAAACTTTTTTCTTTTTGTTTTAATGTCAGTTGTTAGTAATGAAATAAGTCTTCAAACAATCCCCTTCTTGTAAACACGCCAAACCATCTGAGTTTGTTGTTGCCCCGCACTCACCGTCCATTTACTCTAAACTCTATCAAACAGATTCTCAGCCTCTTTATGCATAAACTCCTCTCTGGATATTT
>OMNM01004100.1:8670-18732 GCA_900302745.1 Parablennius parvicornis | reverse complement strand
CATCCAGGCCTCACCACGCCCTGCCCCTTTTCCCTCGGGGGATTCCAGTGCGCCGCTCACATGACCCAGGCCGCTGACCCCTCTCCCCTTCCTCTGGTATCCATTCTTCTCTATACCCCCCATCCGCTAACTTCCCAACCTCTGCTGCCTCCACCAATGCCTTCCTCTCCTTCCTGCATCTCCTTCACCTCCCCCCGAGCCTCCTTCCCTCTTTTCTTCTTATCTCCCAGTTTCAGGGTCACAGGCAGACGCAGAAGCGGCTACTAACCTATCTGTGCCGTTACTTAACGCGATGCGAGGCCCTGAGACGGTGGTATGTGAGTGGACATGCGCAGCAGACACCAGGCCTCGGGGTGAACTGGGATACTGGTTGCCTGACTCCTCTGCAGTTGGTCTGCTGCGTTGAGGCTAGTTTAGTACGGGCAGCGACATCTGTGTAGGAAAGAGGAAATGTATCTCTTCGGCGACTGGATCCTTGTGTATGAATTGTGGTTCAAGTGTCAGTCGACATGCTGCTGAAACAAGCCACAATGAGCAGTTATTGTGTCGTATACAGTAGATTGTGTTTTTGGCAGCTGGCTTTTGTGCAGCAGTCAGCGATGCATTTTATTTTTTCTTTCTGCCACTGTGTTCTAAATCTCGTGAAAGAGTCAAATCTCTTCATGAAGACCGTTTGACACACAAGGAGCCATTTGCGTCCAGACGGTAGAAGGGTAGATAGGTGTTTTTCCAGGATGCCCTCTTCCATGGCAATGTGGAGAAGAATTCATGATTATAAGTGAAATAAGTGGAGTTTAAAACATAAACAGCACTGTGCAAAAGATTTAGATGTGAAAAAACATTGCAAAATAAAACTAGAGGGTTGGAAGAGAAATCTGTATACAGTGTGATATATCACTCTTTTTGCCTCCTGCCTTCTGTCTCTTCATACAATATAATAGAATTGAAATACTTTATTCATCCCAGCGAGAAATTGTTGAAGGTAATATAATCTCAGACAGGCTATATAATGTTGACATTGTTCCATACTTTCACTTCCTCGTCTAATTATTTTCCTGTATCCCATCTTATAGCACTTGTTGACATTGGCTATGTGATTGGTATCAATGTACTCAGTTTCAGACTAAATCTGGGACCAATCAGATGTTTCCTGAAAATTATAAAGGATACATTTTTAATGTTAATCAAGCTTTGTATAACTTTTGATATGAATAAAGTAGTTGCAGGGCTTTGAATAAATACATAACATTTCAGCAAAAGCTTCCACAAAGTAGTTAATTTCTTTCATTGTGAAAGTACTAAAAGTCCAGCACTCAGCAGAAAGTACAGCTTAACATGAAGCAAAGTATGTGGGGGTGTGTAAGTTTAGAGATAATTGCATAGGTTTCAGTGTAATGCGTCAGAGTTGGCAACTCCGCTTTACTTTGATTGAGAAAAAAAATTTTTAGGGTCACATCTGAGCTACATGTTAACCTCTGCTTCAGTGAAAAGAACAGACGCTCTGGAAGACGACTGCATCCGGTCAATTCTGTTGTTTTAAGATACAAGCAAAAGCCACAGCCCTGTGTCCTACATACACACACACACACACACACACACACACAAGATGTAGAGTTCTGCAGGGTGTACTGTATGTTAGCTGACTGTCACAAAAATGCAAACTGTAAACTGAAAAATTCACATGCACACTTTGCATGTGGGAACATTATTAAAAAATGATAGGTGGGGTCACCAAAGCAGATGTGAGGAGCACATCTGTGTGAGTGCTGAGCCTGGCCTGCCTCCAGCCTCCATATGGACGTGCAGAGTGTTTGACTGTATTTAATCCAGACTCTCTCTCATAGCCGGCGACTGACATGACCTATTTCACACGTGATACAGTCAAAGTGTCAATCTCATGAGATACAAAGTTACATGTGTCCATTTTAATATGGGATAGATGGGACGTTTTTACCTAATGTGGTATTGAGCCGCGGCTTGCTTACTTAAATCCAAAGCATATGCTCGCTCTCGGTTCTGCAGGAGGCTTTTTAGACATGTCACCGCAGCATGCCGATGAACACTTAACATTTTCATTGACTGAGCTTAAGAGCTTATCTAAGACCCATATTGATCGACTCCAAAGAAGAATATGAACACTTTTAAAACAGATTAATTGAAATCTGCCTGAAATAATTATAACGGCATTAAATTGAAATCATTAATCCATTAGGAGTTCCAAGACACTAGGAATTTAAAGTGGTTGACTTGATATTAAATAGATTTAATATGCAATGTTTCCTTTTCATATATGAGAAGCTGGTCAGCAGCAGCCAGAAAGGGATTATGTAGATATGGTTTATTAAAAAAAAAAAAAAAAAATGATTAGCATGCTGAATGCATGTTGTTGAGCAAGTGAACCAAATCCAGGGGCAACAGGTCATGTGTATTTTTTTGTTGCTGATTGCAGTTGATGCCACGCGCCATGTAATTTGAACATGACTAGGTCAAGACACAGGTGTGTTTTTAAACGGCTGGTCTGTCTTCAGCTCCCCTAGTTCACTGCTCTGCATATTTCTCATATACTCGAGGCTGTTTAGGGTGCTGGTTTTTGTAATAGAAAATCTTCATCGGTTACAGACTTGAACACTCATGTGGGTGCACATGATAGAAGTCATACATGTTGGGATTTCTTACCTCATAAGGATCACGTGGTGCCATTTATGTAGTTCAGTTTGGCTATTGATGATGATTAATAATTATCAAAGATGGTTATTAATTGTGTTATTGAAAATTTACTTTGATCTGCATCAGATACCTTGGGAGCACCGTCTGTTTAACAGGAAATTATAGCTAATTCAGTTCTATCAGTCTCATAAGAAATACTAAACAATTAATTTGGAATTTGAAGTAATAGTTAAATTAATTACAGTTACCAGAATTAATAGTACAGCTTGAAGGGTTTTGGAGTTCCTGACACAGAAGAGGCCGACATTTCATTCACCTTTGTGCACGTTAATAAAACGGCAAGTATGAATCCAAAAAATTGTTTATTTACAATGAAAAGAAGTTATACACAAATGATTACTGCGTGTGTGTGTGTGCGCATCAGACGTGGGATGGAACGACAAAACAAAATGACGAATCACAGTAAACCCAACATATGAACTAATGTGTTCATATGTTATACTTTAAAAAAAGTCCCATGGTATACTTAGATGGACCATTTCAGTTATCCCCCCCAAAATACAGCATTTATCAAAATGCTTTTTAAAAATTTTTATTTAAAATATTTCAAACGTTAGGTTCAGATCTTCATGTTAAAACTGCTTCATAATCAAACTATTATTCTTGTCTTACCATTGAATTATAGCTGGACATACCTGCATACATGCCACATAGTTACATGGATTTGCTCTTTCTCTTGGTGCTTTGATGCATTTTGAATGTTTCCTCTACCAACATCAAAACACAAGACAGTCTTTTTGATATTGATTCCCTTCTCTACTGGTACTGAGTCGTACACCTGGCGAAGTGGAGGTCTTGCCTCTGCAATGTTAATTCACAGCCTGATTGGAATTTGGCTGAGCGCAGCTCGTTGCTTTGGTGAAACTGTCGGCTTTGAATTTCAATCGGTGGCCCTCAGCTTTTCAAGCAAAGCTCAGAAAAAGCATACACTAGACGCAGTAGTCAATACATTACAATTGTGAGGTTGCTTTTTCATCTACAGTGAATTTTGCTGTAGTGAGATTCTTACTCCTCCTACTGCTTCCTTTTCATTGTCTACTCCTCTGGTGTAGTCGTGTTGCACTTTGAAGTCTGCCTTTACGAAGCCACAGTTCTCTGTTGTCTGACAAACTCAATTCAGCAGCAACGGGGGCTTTGTTTGCCTTTGTGCTCTTTTGTCAAAGCGCTATTCATGATTAATAGTGGTTTACATGTCTGTTTTACTTCATTAATGCTTCAGTTCGACAAGGAGGGGGGTGGTCTTTTGCTTCAGGCCCATGTTTATTGGCTGTCTCGTGAGATATTTGCACTGTCATTAAAGACAGGTTCCATCAAAAGTGTCCTCATTTCTCATCTTAGACATTCACATTCAGGTCAAATTTATCAATGGATTTCAATCGTTTTGACACATTCAACTAAGAAGTGTACACTGTCCTTGTATACATGAATAGGTGGATGAAGCTTTCTTTCTTGCTAGCAATTTTTTAGCATTTACTGAAGTGAATATATATATAATATTAGTGATGATAACATGAGCTGACTGATCTAGTTGGTGGGGAACATATGAAAACATGTTTTTGATAGAGACGAGTCAGCCAACAGGCATTGCAGCCTTATAAAATGCAGATGGCTTTCCCTAGTTGGCCAATTAGTAACTTTAGCTCTGGAACACTTATCTCTTTTCATCTTCTTGTGTGTGTCTTTCATTCGGGGTACAGCGAGCCCAGCGTGTCTGTTTACACAAGTGTGTGGTGGTGCTTGTGTGCACACTCGTGTGTCTGCTTGCTGAAAACCCCACATTATGTTGCTGGCAGTGAGATGACCAGCTATGCTGTTAGATCTCGGATAATAAGCCAAAACACATAGCTTGTCTCAATGAACATGAGGTTGAAATGGGGGAAAGTGCCACTGTTCGCAGTTCAGCCCCAGCAGCATTAAAATTAAATGAGTTAAACTGGGGAAAAATTGCCTTAAACTGAGCTACAGCTGGGTTAAGTAATATGCAGCATTCCAACAGCTTTGCCACTGACCTCAATCTTTTCAGGAAACCTTCAGTGGAGGAATAGGATCACAGATTAAACATTATTAACAGTGCATAGGCACATAGGAGGAATTTAGATGAGATGCGTACAATAGTACTCATAATAAACCCTGGCATTTATCTTTTTCTCTATTTCTCTGGATTAATTATATCTCCTTGTTCTCTTTTTTTCTCTCCCTCTTGCAGAGCCAGACCCCAGCCCAGTGAGGTCGTCTTGCATGGAAACCCTGCTTCTTTGGCAGCCTCCTCCTCTCCCTAGAGCTATCAGCCAGCATGGCAGGATGAGCCTCTGCCAGCGATAATGATGGCCAAAAAGCAAGATGTCCGGGCACCCACCTACAACCTGGCCGTGGTTGGGCTGTCAGGCACGGAGAAGGAGAAAGGCCAATGCGGTGTGGGAAAGTCTTGCCTTTGCAACCGCTTTGTCCGGCCGAGCGCTGATGATTTCTACCTGGACCACACCTCCGTTCTGAGCACCAGTGACTTTGGAGGCCGTGTGGTGAATAATGACCACTTCCTGTTCTGGGGAGAGGCTGGCAGGACGATGGAGGAGGGGCCCGAATGTCGTATGAATGTGGTGGAGCAGACCGAGTTCATTGATGATCAGACATTCCAGCCACACCGTAGCACGGCACTACAGCCTTACATCAAGAGGGCAGCTTCTGCCAAGCTGGCTTCGGCTGAGAAGCTGATGTACTTTTGCACAGATCAGCTCGGACTGGAGCAGGACTTTGAGCAGAAACAGATGCCTGAAGGCAAGCTCATTGTGGATGGCTTTTTACTCTGTGTGGACGTTAGCAGGGGTATGAACCGTAGCTTTGAGGACCAGATGAAGTTTGTCACCAACCTCTATAACCAGCTAGCCAAAACAAAGAAACCTGTGGTACTGGTTCTCACGAAATGCGATGAAGGAGTTGAGCGCTATATTAAAGACTCGCACACCTTTGCTTTAGCCAAGAAGAACCTACAGGTGGTAGAAACATCAGCACGCTCTAATGTCAATGTTGATCTAGCCTTTCTTACACTGGTTCAGCTAATAGACAAGGGTAGGGGAAAGCCCAAAATTATCCCTTACTTTGAGGCACTGAAACAGCAGAGTCAACAGATCGCCTCAGCCAAAGACCGCTATGAGTGGCTGGTCAACCGAATTGTGAAGAACCACAATGAGACATGGCCAGCTGTCAGTCGGCGCATGCAGTCAGCCCAAGAGTACAAGGATTATGTTTTCCTTGAAGGAACAGCTAAAGCCAAGAAGCTCTTCCAGCAGCATGTGCACAGACTCAAACAAGACCATATAGAAAAACGTAGGAAGGCCTATCTTAGCACACTACCCCAAGCACTTTCTGTGCTGCTACCAGTGTTGGATGAGATAGACCACCTGAGCTGGTCTGGAGTTCAGAAAGTCCTGGAGACAAAGAGAGATTTCTCCCAGTGGTTTGTAGTGCTGGATGATACCCCTTGGGAAATCACACCTCACATTGATAACATGAATGATGATCGAATCCCCCAGGACCTTCTTGAGACGCCTCCAGCTGAATCCATCTATGCGACCCACCTCGAGCAGCTAAGAAATGATCGCAAACGGGCTGAGATGAGGTGGGAGTTTAAAGATAAGCTAAGTGGATCTCCTTTCATCACACCGGGGAAGCCGTGGGAGGAGGCCCGAAGCTTCATCATGAATGAAGATTTCTACCAGTGGTTGGATGAATCAGAATATCTGGACATCTACAATAAACACCAGAAGGAAATCATTGACCGGGCCAAAGAGGACTTTCAAGAACTGCTTCTCGAGTACTCTGAGCTCTTTTATGAGCTCGAAGTAGATGCAAAACCAAGTAAAGAGAAAATGGGAGCCATTCAGGAGCTGTTGGGTGAGGAGCTAAGATTCAAGGCTCTGCAGAAGCTGCAGGCAGAAAGGGATGCTCTAGTGCTGAAACATATCCACTTTGTCTACCATCCTACAAAGGACACCTGCCCCAACAGTCCCCACTGTGTGGACAGTAAGATAGAGCAGATTCTGGCCTCCAAATTCCCCACCCGATATCCATCATCTGACAGTGCAAGGCTGGAAGGAGGAAGGGCAGAAAGGATAAATCTTGTCATCCTAGGAAAAGACGGGTTAGCCAGAGAGATGGCAAATGAGATAAGAACTTTGTGCACCAGCGACGACAGGTACGTTTTAGACGGCAGGCTGTACGAGTTAACCCTTCGTCCCATTGAGGGAAATGTACGTCTGCCAGTCAATTCCTTCCACACACCAACCTTTACACCCCATGGTTGTCTATGTTTGTACAACTCAAAGGAATCACTCTCGTATGTTGTTGAGAGTATAGAGAAACTTAAAGAGTCAACTATTAGCAGAAGAGAAAGGGAAAACAGCTTATCTCACCTCCCGCTGTCCCTCCTTCTGGTTACCAAGCGGGGGGTGGGGTCCATAGGAGACATTGGTGGGGAGACAGCTCAAACTCTGATTCAACAAGGCCAGCAGGTGGCTGGAAAGCTACAGAGTGCCTACCTAGACCCTGCCTCACCAGGAATGGGGTATGGCCGAAATGTCAGTGACAAGCAGATCAGCCAGATGCTGAGGGGCCTGTTAGAATCACGGAGGACCGTTGGGAGCAGCTCCCCTCCTTTACCTCCTCCGTCCTCCACCTTCAGAGATTCTCAGTCACAGTCGGGGCTTGAGGCAGATCTTAGAATAGTCATGTGCCTGATGTGTGGAGACACTTATGACATAGACCAACTCTTAGCTCCTTTCCTGTTGCCCCAACATTGCCGGCCTGCCTCCAGCCTCAGCAGTGGCACTTCTGTTCTACTGGATCTCAGTATAGGAGGTCAAAGGCAGAACGTAGAGCTGTCACTGCTCTCCTTTCATTCCTCGTTTTCCCTCCGCAAAACCGGCTTGGTCCATGGCTACATTGCAGTTTACTCTGCTCGCCGCAAGGCCTCCATGGAGACACTGTGTGCTTTCCTGTGTGAGGTGCAAGACATTATCCCAATCCAGTTGCTTGCTGTAGCCGAGAGCCAGATGGAGCTTTCAGACTCTGAGTCAGCTAAGGAGCAAGTCAGTCAGGGAGAGGATCTGGCTCATGAAATAGAGGCCAGATTCAACTCAGTGATATGTGGACACGGTGGGGTAGTAGGAGGACTTCATAAGATAGACCTTTTCCATTCCTTCTTTAAGGAGGTGATAGAGAAGCGCACTATTGTTGAGGCCACACACATGTATGACAACGTGGCTGAGGCCTGTACCAATGAAAGCATCAGCCCTCGTTGTGGCTCTCCCAGTCCAGTTAACATCCTGATGGACTCAGAGGACGATATCGACCCATCGCCACCTTACCCCAGCCTGAGAGAGGACGGCAGTCTTGGTTCCCACCTCGGAGGTTTCAAGCAGCCAGATCTGGATTCAAGTGATACCTTCTCTGTTATTTCTGAGCTCAGCACTTTTGAGAGCAAGCTGAACAACAAGATTCCTCCCCAAGTGAAGCCCAAACCTGTTCGTAAGGTTAACCTCGGCCCCTACATGGACCAACAAGGAGGCACTAACCGCCGCTCCTTGCCCCAGACGGTCACATGGGCTCCAGGTAGCGAAGGAGGCTATGACCCATCAGACTATGCAGAACCCATGGATGCGGTGAGCAAACCTCGACCCACAGAAGAGGAGAATATTTACTCTGTCCCTCACGACAGCACACAGGGCAAGATTATCACCATACGCAATGCCAATAAGGGTCACGCCAACGGGAGTGCTGCCGGGAACGGGTCGGACAGCGAAGCTGACAGCAGCTCACTGGAACGCAGGAGAAAGCTGTCCACCATCGGGGGGAAGCCGAAGCTTTACAGAGACAAATCCAAACGTCTTGGAAAATTCAGCAGTTTTCGGACGAGCTTTTCCATTGGCAGTGACGATGAGATGGGCAGCGCACCCAAGACTGGCCATGATGAGGGGGGAGCCCAAAAGGACAACTCCATTGAGGAGAGTGAAGATCCCAAAAGGAGAAATATTCTCAAGAGCCTGCGCAGAAATACAAAAGTAAGTGCACCTGTACTTAAAGTGAATGTAGGTAACATGGGGCTAAGTTATTAAAAAAAAGCATTATAAATTGATTGTTGGACTTACAATTTTCAAACTTTGTCAGAAAACAAAATGCTCTTCTGAAGTGTTCTTGAATCTCATGACATACAAGGCAACAATATGCTTTAATAAATAAAAGTATGTGGGCTTGTAAATCTAGCATACATGGAAAGTTCTCAGTATGAATTAACTTGCAGGGAAAGGAAAACTTTTACATTATATTTTAGTTATTCAAGCTTCACCTGTGTGAGTATTGAACGGCCAATTCTATCTTAACTTGCTGAATCGCCAAATGATGCAGTGATAAAGGGGTTTTTGAACAAAGCTGCACCTATACACAAGCAGCTGATAGCCGTTTATTAATAGTCCAAAACTATAAAAACTGTTCGGTATAATCCAAACTCTCTGAAGCATAGCCAAGCAGAAAGACAACATACTGTAGAGTTTTTCTGAAAACATGTCTGCCATATTGTTCTGTGACTGCGCTGTGGGAGTGCTCTGCACTAGCCAGATCATCAGAGGAAAAAAAAAAGAGACAAACTCCAGTAAGTAAACTTCTATACTAGACAAGTAGAAACTCCTAATGAATAGTGACAGAGCCACAGTAAACTCATGTGTATGTCTGGTTGCATCAGGTCTCCTCTTACACGAGCACTGGCCTAATAATGCTGGACATTTATCTTTTGTAAGACTGTGCAAAACACCAGCCACCATCTTACAATGCCTACTGTGGTGATGCATGAAATAAATTAAAACTAGTGTTCTATCTTGACAAATTAGCTGTAAACATCCCTGCTTTTTAGGAAGCATGGGCAGTGATGAGCCAGAATAAAAGGGTGGGGAACCTAAGTAGAATTGTCTTCTGATCTCCTGTGTGAAAATAAATATGCTTTGTTGCAGTTTACAGAATGTTGTTCTGCTATCACTTTGCTTTTAGACTCACATGTAGTGACATTAATTATTCTTCTAATAGTGCAACAAACTGTCCACAGACCTTACTAATCAATTGACATTAGAATAATTTAAAACTCAAGAATGTTGTTCTCTGTTAACCTTTCTGGTTTTGCTGTGAGATACGTGCCAGGGCTGGTGAGCTTGTTCCCGAGACCCCCAATTTTCTCTTGTCACAATGAGTGTGGGTGCCTCCTTCCTTTTTCTTTCTGACTCATTGTTTGTCGTCCCTTCTTGCTGATTCATACTTTCTGCTTCTTATATTCTTGCTGCACTTTTTCTTTCA
>OMNM01004091.1:1861-13192 GCA_900302745.1 Parablennius parvicornis | reverse complement strand
TTGGTCCTTTGAGATTGCATTAGAGTTTTAGCCTTAACTAATGATAAGGAGCTTAGTGGTGTAGCAGTCAGAACTCTCCCACGGTTCAAATCTGGGCTTTGCAATCTTTCTGTGAGGAGTTTGTTCTCCTTGTGCATGTTTAATAGATGACTATAAACTACCCACACGTCTGTTTTGGTGACTTCAGAACCTTTCCGGTAATAATCCACTGGCAAGTTTGAAGTTCAGAATTATATTATTCTTTCCCGAAATGCCAGTGCAAATGGGAAAATTAAAAATAAAAGCAATTCACACAATAACAGTCAATTTAACACAATATACTCTCCCACTGGAATTGGACTGTTTAATTTGACTATAAATAGAGGTTTATTTTTTTCTTTTCTATTTTTTGGGAACATCTCCCTTGTTGAGAACCTCCCGCTGCAGGCATTTCTATTGACATGCAAGGAGTTGTCTATATTCGTAGCAGAGGCGTTTTGTTTCCGAATGAATTTCCAGTGTGGTAAATGAAATCCAATCCCAGATTCACAACGTCGACTGAATAAACTGTCTATTAATTGATGCCAGACAGAGTCGCTCACTCTGTATCGCTCTTCTGATAGTCTGGCATCCAAACAGTGCTTGATTTGTTTGATGCGCTGCCATAACCTGTGGGGATTAGATGATGTTCAGCGTTGGGATTCCAGCTCCTGATGGCTCACTGCCTGCTAACATGTGGAAAATAGTATCTTGGTCTGACAACCACCCAGACCTAAAAATGCATATGTCAAGTAAGCTGGCAGAATAATTAATGCCAACCAGAAGCAATTTCACATCCAAGTTATCATTAAGAACGCAGAAAGAGAGACATTGCAGTTATTAATTATACTCCTCTTTCCTGAGATTATTCGCAAATAGTGCAATCAAGAGTGTATTTGTATTTATGGCACGGAAGATAGCGTTTGGCTGCAACGCAATTTCTTTACTTGTCCATGTTGCAGAAGAATAAATCGTTTCATTTGCAAATCTGAATATGTGCACTGGTGCAAAAAGTAAAAAAAAAACAAAACAAAAAACAAAAAAAAGTTATATAAGGTCGGTCTCGGGGGAGAGCAATAATAAGAAAACAACAGGTGTTGGGGTGTTGATTCTCACTCAGAAGAACACGTTTCCTCACGACACCAGCGATACATTTTTTTGTAAAATAAAAGTATCTCACAGAAAATCTTCAATAATTAAGTCCCGTGTGGGTTTTTAAAGTTTAAACTTTTTAACTGTCACTTGGAGCTTCTCGATTTTCAAAGCATCTAATTTAATATAAAGCCTTGCTTATTTATAAAAGAAGAAGAAGAAAAAAAAAAAAAAAAGGTGTTAACGCAAATCATGCCACGCGACAGTGTGAACCAGATCAGGTCTTATTCTGGCTTTAATGTGAATAATATCTATAAAAACCTACAAGTTCTTAAATTGTGAACTTTAAACTTGATGGAAGAATTTTTTTTAAAAGATGTTCCGATATTGGCAGCACGTCTCATACAACAGATCTTGGCAGGTTGTTTTATTTATGTATTTTCCATGTGTGGTTTTGGATTGTGATAGGAAGCCAGATGTGTATGTGGGTGAAATCCTCCACGCACACAGGGAGAACATGCCAACTCAACACAAAATTCATCCCTGAATCAACACAAGAGTTCACATATGCGATTCTGATATACGACATTTTGTTATTACCGGTTTGAACACGTCCAATTCTTGAAAAAAGAATTGGGTTAAGTTGTTGTTTACACCGAAGGGTGATATAAAACCTGTTTACATGACAATATTTTCGAGTGAAATACAAAACCTTTGTGGCGTTTCGGGTGTCTGTTAACACAATAGTGGTGGTTGGAGTCACCGAAAATGCACTTTTTTTTTAAAACAGAGAAAAATGCAATGATTTTAAAAATGCTCTGACTCCGTTTCTGTATAGACAGCGCAGACGCTACTACTGGACATGCACCTCATGGCCGTAGTAAATAGTTTTTCTGCACACGTGTGAGTAGATGGACAATATCAACAATGGCGGTCTCCTCGTTTCATGACTCCCAGTGCATATTCTACTGAAACTTGGTAGTTTTATAGTTGAGTCACCTGTAAAAGTAATCCAACTTTTTTGTCTGTCCATACAGATGTCTGTGTACCCGCTATTGTTCATGTTTATCGCATTTTGTTCTCTGTGCACGTGTGTGTGGTTTCATTACAAAAACAGACAACAGCACCATCCAGTGGCCCAAGATTAAAACTACACCATTTCTCTAAAAATAGACATCGTTTTCAAAATGTTGCTGCCAAAATGAATGGCACGGAAAAACGCTGTTGTGTAAAAGGGGCGTTAGAGTTACTGAAACCCACTTATACACAGGGAGAACATGCAGCAAACAGCCTTGAGTCAAACGGGATGAAAATGTTCACGCTGCGAGGATAGAGCGCGGTCCACTGCACCACGATCAGTTCCACCTCGCATTTGACCAAAGTTTACCGATTGCGATGTCAATAATTGCTCTTTGCATAATTAACTTCCTGCATGCACAACTTATAATTATATTGAACGCTTGTGGCAATCAGTGAAAGTAAATTAAGAGGAGACCAACTTCCTGCTCTGGGTGTCCTGAGCAAGATGTTCTGCCTATGAACGTGTCTGTTTGTCATTACAGTAAGAAGTGTTGCACTCACATGTGAGCCTCAGATCCTACATTTTAGCCTCCTGTCTGTACACATTTGCAAAATTGCATTCAGCACGGGGAAGGATGCTACATTTAGTGTAAGTACAGGTTGAAATCAATCCTGGCCTCTTTTATATCTGCGAATGCGTGATTTCTTGCTTTTTTAAGCATCAATAAACATCACTGATGGTAACAATCAGTAAAAATGGTTGGCGTATCAAGTGCAGTCAAGTGTCATCTTAGATGATTTTGCTCTCTCTGTGCAGTGCAAAGTGATTGCATACATCAGTTCGTAGTCCGCGGCGTTTCTTTTCCTGGAAAGAGTACCTGTGCTAATCTGTATTTTATTCATGAGTGAGCGTTTGGCAGTTTATGTGTGCTTGTCGTCTCCGTATTTACGTGTCGAAGTTTCTATTTCGTTGTTTTGGAAGTAAAACGTGGCAGGTTTCTTCCCTAACCCGCTTCCGTCCGGGCTGCTGACAGCTCATCCAGAGAGAAAAACCACATTTTAGCGTTTTGGATGTTTGTCTACGTAAACGGTGAGTAAGCCATCAGTGTATACATGCATCTCTTGGTGTTCACATGACATTGGAAGGTCTCTCACACTGCGCAACGGTTGAAGTGCGGCCCGTCTAGTTGTGGGTTGATCAGGAACAGATGCTCTTCTCTTTACTCGGGATTGCCTTCTAATTGGCTATTACTTTTTATAGACTGTGGTGCGGATTCCACAACACACTTCATTCTCTGTCACATTTCACTCATTAGCTGACACTCTGTTGCTTTAATTTCTTTCTTTTTTTTTCTTTCCTTTTTTTGTCTTCACTTGAGTGACAGGATGAGGGGGATTTGCAAGAGGATGCTAACAATCACATCACCTCGGCCCCAGATGCTCTGCGTATTGACAGCCATAAGGTTCATGTAATGGCTGCTTTGCTTTATTATAGCACTTTGAAGCCATAGCAACAATCTCGTGTCATTCACTTTTAGAGTAGTCGGCGTTCAAGCTACACTCTTGGATGCTCTCCGAGATGACAGATGTGTTTAGTACTTAAAACCATACGATCTATGTCACAATAAAACAGGAATTTGAAGGATTTGTCAAATACTAATATACCTTTCGTAATTAAGACATCAGTCTACAGTGTTCTAATGTTAACTTGACCATTCGTTCATTAGATTCATCATTATATCAACAGTCTCACTAAAGAAGAAACAATATGTGACAAGTTTTTCAGATTTATATATGTTTTTTTCAATAAGTTTATTGAGCTCACTTAAGCCCATCACAGCCCAACAGGCCATAAAATATATTCCGTGAGTATCCCTGTTTACCTCTCTTGGGGTTTCCAATCATGCTGTAGCGTGGAAAGCCCGGCAGGCTTCTCTGAGGTCCCAGGAGGAGGCCATTTTTCACCCACTGCACCGTCCCCGAGGCCCGCAGCACCTCACACTTCAGCACAGCTGTGGCTCCCATCCTCACAGTCAGGTTCCGGGGCTCAAACCTGAAGGCCTGCTGGGCCTCCACGCCTGGAGACATAAAAAGGGGAAGGGAGGAAGGAGCTGTAAAGTGGAACCACAGGGCAGTGGGGGAGATGTGAAGAGATTTAATGTACAGCGACGGCGAAGACTGAAGGCGGTGTATTTGTGAGAAATGTTATGAAGGAAATAAAAGGAGTAAAAAGGAGCACGACACAGACACACACCGCAGGGTAGCAGTCCTGTGGTCTTTTGTCTGAGAAGGCACCCCGTAGTGCCTGGCCACATTATTCATCCTGGCATATGTTTTATTGATGGGGAAACTGCAGTGATACGGCCCTGAAAATGAGTCAATAAAGTAATTACTGCAAATTAAATCCCCCCTCGGCCATGCAGATAGGGTATTGGGCGGAGGGAGAAAAGCATGGGGTATCAGAGACCTTGTTCACCTGCGGTTTTTCTTCAATGTCGATGTCCCACTAGCTAATTCCTCCTGGGAAGAGTAATGATTATCACTTTAATCCCCCTTGTTTGTCATAGGTGGTGTCTGCCATCCTTCAGCAAGGCTCTTAGGTGACATTATGAGCTGCAGAGCTCTCCAGTCAGGAAGGTAACCTTAAAGCAAGACCACCCATCTGCCTTTAACACTGGGACTTGGATTATATGATAATTATATATCAGACTTTATGAATAAATTTAGTTCAAGGAGCCAAATGCGAGTGCATACTCCAATTAGAGGCTAATATCTAAGCATGAGTCTCATTTAAACAATGCCCCACAGAGACGCCAGACTTATTCCATTGGGTTGTTTAAATTTTGACCTTCATTGAAGCAATGACCAAGTTGTTTGTGAAGTGCATGCTCGGTTGCATCTGACAACATGAGTGAGAGGCAGAGCTCTCAGATCAAGGCTGAACCAGTCACCTCACGTCAAATATGAAGGGCAAGATTGGCCATTACAGAGGATGCATACAAACAACCAAACACAGGAGTGTATTTGCATGAGTTTTACATAAATGAATACTCAACAGTTGTATACAATGGCCACTGGAGTTGCTTCACATTGTATTCTTCTGAGATGTAGCATCATATTAAAAAAAAAAAAGAGAGAGAGATGGTGAAAACATAATTAACAAATTAAATTTTTGCTCAATTATTTACACATTGAGGTTTTGGCAATGCCTGAATTCTAAGATTTAACCACGAAATTCTAACTCAAAGGTTTTAAAATGCTCCACACAGCTATAATAATTTCTGAGTCTCTACAGTTAGCAACATATAGAGTTGTTAACACTATAAGCATATGACCATGTACAAAAAAATACTACAACTGCTCTGAATGAACTATAAAGTAGACATCATTCAATGACCTGCTTATTAAAGGTGCTCACTTGTCCTTCCACGGGTGTAAGTAATAACATATGAGAGTTAATTTCTTTTTAGCAAGTAGCAACTTGAGTTGTATGGAGGATAAATCATAATACTGTGATATTCAAACCTGCAATAGTTTACTGAAATGCAAGCCTCCCTGATGAAGGATATTAATTATATCTGTGCATTTCTGCTTTAAACAGGCACATTGACCCCGTGAAATGCATACTTGGTATTGTTTACAAGAGGATCTATTGAATCATTCGCTTTTAAATTTGATTTCCAACAAATTCACTAAATGAAATTTAAAAAATATATGTATATTTACAACTTGCCTAGTAAAAACATACAACTCATATAAATGTCTCATCTCAACACGTACAGCTGTTGTTGAAATGTTTAATTAAAACGGAAAATTCGCATCTTGTCATAAGTTGGCAGGATTAAGGTGGCGTTAACTTTGTAATCACATCAGATCATTCATGGCAATCACCATGGAAACTTGTGAGGAATTTGTGTGAACATAGTAACCTTCAGCAGAAGACGCGCGGTGGTATTTATTTTCCGCATAAGCAACTCGGTATTAAAAGCAGAAATTTAACCGAGAGGCACCGTTGAGAGGCAAAACTGTGAATTCTCACTATGAACTGGAATTCGCGACAGATTGAGGTGGATGCTTGACATGTGTAAATGCAAACTGTCCGCTCTTATGATTATAGTGAAAATTCAATTAAGATTCCAGTGAGCTCAAGGTTAGTAGACATCAGTGAAGTCAAGGTCTTTTGTGTTCGGCTCAATGTTCTGAACAAAGATGGGACTTGAAAAGGCCACGGTTACAGTAATGACAACTCTGTGGTGACATTTGATTCTCTTACCCCAGATGAGACACAGAAAGGGCAGAGTTGAAGAAGACACAATCCATGCCGACAAGAAGTCCATTTCACTTTCGATACCTGGCCTTCAGCAACCTTGAAACAAGCATAAAGACGTATGTTTAACATATACAAACCAAACTACAGGTTTCCTCCAAGCTGACATTATGATATTTGTATATGAACGAGCATCCAATATATCCAATTAAAATATGTATTTTCATATCTACAAGCATAACGATTGAGCTTTTGACTTACTATTACACATTATAGCATTCTGTTTCCATGCTGTGTTAACAGCACCACTCCCGTAGAATATCCATCTATCATCCTCCCACCCACCTACTTAAAAACTATGCTGAAAGGCTTCAATGTTTGGCCAGTACAAACGTTAATGGCTTCGTACATAGTGTTTGTCTTTTCGTCGGAAAATTCAAAAACGCTCTTTGTGTTTCAGGGTCTTAGTTAGTAAAACTAGTGTTATCCTCCTGATGAGACACAATGAGTGTGTAATTCCCTCAGCACTATACATGAATCTGCTATTAGTAGTTATAAAGACCTCTGTGACTTCTTGCAGCGTTTCTCCTGGCTTCTCTTTACAGGAGTTGTTGAAGGAGCTGAGAACAGAAAACAGCGGACTCGGTGTACCTGAATCGACAAAGTCTGAGGGCTCTGCAAGCTGATTTTTTTTTCAACTATTCATGAATCATCGTGAGACCACTCTATGCATGGAAAAGAGAGGGAAGACATATAATTATATGCAGCCATATAAGTTAAAAGCATTTCAGAACAGTTTGAAAAACCCAAAGTGGCTAATGTACGCCACCGTATGAGCCGTTACTGTCGCTGAAGCGACACCGTCTCTTTAAAAAAAATGAGCGGTAAAAATCCAGTCAAAAAATGTTTGTATTGCAACAGAAAATATGTTGTACAATTGTAAATAAGGTGACAAGTCTTGTCACGGAAACATGGAATCTATTGAAATGGCTGATTATTGCCTTGTTTTAGGTTTAAGAATAATAATAAAAATAGCTAGTGATGAGCAATAATAATCTTTCTGATCTGACGCCACATGAAACCATAGCTTAAACCACTTACGCCAATTAAAATACTGATTCTTTGGACAAAGCTTAATCTGTGAGGTTGACCTTGAGGTTATTTGGGGTTATTTTTCTTCTAGTATCAGTATGATTTTCTTATTCTTTATCAACAATTTTGGTTTTCTAAATTTATGAGGAATTTGACAGTGAAACGGATTCGCAGCAAATCCATAAATTTATAAAGTTAGGCACCAAAGTCCTCTGAACTTTCAGTTTTTGACATCAGGGTCTTGGATACCAGCATTTGTTGGGTTTTTATGGCTGTATCACTAAAAAAGACATTCACACCAACGAGCAGGAAACGGGATCTAAGAAGCATGACAGACCTAACTGAATGGGGTTTTTGAGAAGGGAACATCGATCCAAACACACAAATTATTTGGTATAGGTCGGGTTCGATCTTAACAACATGCTCACCTAGGATTTGAACAGTGTTCTGGCCACCCGACTCAACATTAGCATTCCATTTGTAATGGCGGTCAGCTATTTTAAAGCACCTTGCCAATGCAGTCGTAAGCATTGGTCTTTTGTGCCTCTAACTGCTGATATAATCTCAAATATCACAAGGTTTGAATTGAAATCAAAGAAAAAGTTTCTACCAGCTGAATTAATAACCAATGCAAACTGAGAACAGGCTGCACAAAAAGGTGACTTTACTGTGTTGGTTTTAAAACATCTTAACATTCCTAGTCGGGATCTGGGTTTCAGATTATTCAAAGTTGTTCAAGGCAGATTATTGCTTTTGTAACTTATATGATCTGTGTCTCTCTTCAATCATCTTAAGTTTCCCTGAACGTTCAGATGAGCGGGTCCCTCTAAATAATTTTGCCGTAAGGCATTGTGGGGCAGTATGATCTAGTTTCCTTTGCTAAAGGATGCATCATTGTTTCCTATGCTCAAGGAGGACATAAAAGAAGCATTGAGACTTCTTTCTTTGCTGAATGAGAATTCCAACGTTCTTTATCATGGCCGCCACTTAAACACTTCTGGGTAAAGTAAAAGTAGATAGGAAAGGAGAAAGGAGGGACAATTCGGATGTACCCGGAGACTTGACAACCTCAGCTGAAGCAAACTGGCAAACTAGCATTAGTCTGAAAGCCATGCTGTCAGAGTGAGTTTGCAAAAACATTCTAAATGCAAAAGCTATAGCAGAAGGATTTGGGATGTTTCACTGTATCTTTTATCAGAATGTATCAATAAAATAGTCTTTAGGCTGAAATGGTACATATTTTCTGTAGTCATTTTTTGAAATATAGACATTTTCACCACATAAACGTTGCACCATAACAAAGAAATACCTTACGTTTTTAATTTACAAGTTAATATTATGGCACTTTGTTACCCGTCTGGCCCACTAAAGATGAGATTGGGCAGCATGTGGCCCCTGAACTAAAATGATTCGTGGCCCCCTGTCAAATTCACACTCACATTCAAACCTATGGGACATTTAGGTCCTGTCCACATGACAAAGCCATTTCATGTAGCCACATTTTGGGAGCACTGAATGCGGAGATGTTTTGACAATGGGTTCCAGAGTGGACAAAATTTAAAAACCTCTGCGTCAAAAGCCTTGGCGTTGACATGTGGACGGGAAATTGCAGAAAACAATGATATCATTGTCGTGTCTTCTTCTCCATTTTTGTTTTTGATTTTTTTTTTTCTGTGGCAGATTTACAGCACCAGCGATAGGCCTGACATTTGTACTGTATCGTTTTGAGTCAGTTTCATGGTGTTGTGTGGACGCATCTCCTGCCCCGATGCCATATGGACGGGAATTATTTGTTTTGTCATGTGTGGACTGGGCTTTCGAGTCAGAGATTAACCTAAAAATGGTTTCCTGACTTTTTTGGAAACTAAAGGAGAAAACCCTACATAGGTGAAGCCAACGTGGACTTGACTTCTTGCTTTGAGGTAAGAGGGCCAAGCGCTACGCCACTGTAAATCCTGGATGAAAAAGTATGGAAGCGTAATCCACTTCCGGCATAATTGTTTTGAATGCTGCAAAGGGAGGATTTTGTTTAGTTTTTAATTAATGCCATAGCTTGGGACATGGGTCTGTGCCCGTGGAATCAAATGCGGTGGGCACAGACTCACTTATTTGACCTGGAAGAAAGCTCAGTGGATTTTAAGTCAGTGTGTAATCACTTCAATTTATCTGCTGCAGGAGTGGAACAAATAATAGTGATTTACTTAATTGAAAACTAAATATTTTCTCATCTGAATAGACAAAATGAATTGGAGGCAACAGCTTTTTGACGCATCTCCCCTCAGTCGATTAGTTGCACTCCAACAGGCTTTGATAAGAATTAACTCACAGTCAATTATTTTTCTTTTTTTTTTTTTGCTCTCAAAACATTTGTGCATTTCAGAGCTCCCAGTATACACTTTGAGCACACAAGGGCAATTATTTGTGTCTTCAATGAACAGATTTCCTGAGGTTGAAAATGGTCTTCTTTCCCTTTATCTCTGTCTCATGACAAAGGTAACCACAAAGACTATCATTATGCCCTTCCTAACAATGCCGTTATTTAATTCTAAGCTATCCAATTTACTGCTTTTTTTTAATTTATCTTCCCACAAAAAGTCCTAGATAACCTTCATTTACAGTACAATTGGAAAATTTAAAAAAAACCCTCACTTCCTTTGGGATTTACAGCTCAAACATGAAATGTTTAGTGTGAGGAAGGGAACTGTTTGTCCAACACTGAAAGGTTGCTGCTGGCCTCATGTGTCACCATTTTTGTTGGGACTCTTAATGAAAGCAGACACCGCCCGCCTGACCTCCACACATTCCCATTACCTAGTTAAACAACCGCCCTAATTGCTTTAAAAAAAAAAAAAAAAAAAAAAAAAAAAAAAAGATACGGCCAAGAATACTCATTAGGCGATACAAGTTTGTTTTCTTTGTCTGGAAAATATGTGACAGTGTAGCATTTTGTGAAATAACTGTTACATGCGGCATCAGACAAATGCCAGGTTGAATGGCAATTTAATTTGTCTTCCAATATAAGAAAGCGACATATTTTACTACAGCAGCACTCATTGCCACAGGTTTTTTTTTTTTTTTCTACCTTGTCCTCCACCAGCTTCTTGCAAATGCAAATTAGAAAGGTTGATTTGAAATTTGATTCGCTTTCAAAGACAAGGCTGCCACTCTCCCCGCAAGGACATTAGAGGTAGCTGAGCCATTCAGTGTGACCCCGACAGGTAGATTTTAATGGCATCTTTCATAACATCATCAAACGATTCAATGCAGTCAATCCTCGACCAATTTAATGTGAAACTCCGTGAAATCAGTCAATGTGCAGAAAATGAAGTTTCAACCTCTGTTCAGCAATCCAATTGAAAGCGCTCCTATATCTTAATACCAACCTAAATTCTTACCAATCTCACCAGTTGCCTGTGGGTCCAATTACTGAAGCGCATAGAAAGCTGCATTGTGAACCATTATACCGCTTTTACTCTGAAATGCTGACGAAGGAGGTTTCAAAAAAGATGCAGATTAGATTATCAACTGAATCTAATCACATCCAAATCACTGATTGTGCTTTTAAAGTGTGCATTGTCGAGGCAGTCTGATTAGGTCGTGGCTGTTAGAGGAAAGCACACACAATCCAGGCAGTTGGACTCAGATCGACTCTACTCCTTTTGCTGTGACTGGCTGACATTTGTCAAAGTTAACATCCGATACAAGTTTACCTAAAGAAACACGACTTTACTGTTTGTGTGTGTGTGTGTGTGTGTGTGTGTGTGTGTGTGTGTGTGTGTGTGTGTGTGTGTGTGTGTGTGTTCAGCCCCTACAGCACAAAGTGTGGAAGTTTACTGGATTGC
>OMNM01004088.1:24149-36141 GCA_900302745.1 Parablennius parvicornis | reverse complement strand
GATAAAGAAAGGAAGAAAGAAAGAAAGAAAGAAAGAAAGAAAGAAAAAAAAAAAAAAAAAAGGCAAAAGAGTTTAGAAAAGGAAACGGCGCTCATCCAGGGGAGTTGTCTTTCTTTCAAACGCGGAAACAGGAATATACAAGAATCAAGTCAGAGAAATATCAACTCTCCTAAACAATGCATTTTAAGATGAAGGTTAACTTCTTGGTCTTTTTCTAAACAATGAGGAGTTATTTTCCCCCTTCATTACTTCTAATTATAAGATCAGCTCATGTTAAACAGACTGGACACAAGATCCGAGGGTGTTGAAAAATATTGATATAATGCATACAGTATGTCGATCGCGTGCCAAAAACACAAAAGACATTTAGGCCCAATTGATGTGATAACATTTCAAGTGAAAACCAGGAACCACACCAAGATTATAGAACTTTAGAGGTGAGAGAGGTCGAGTGAGGCAGAAATGGACCCTGTTGCATTACAGACATGATGAAATATGTGGGTGTTTACATCCCACGGGACTCCCAGAGGCAGATGAGGAGGCTATAGCCAAAGTGTATCCCTGAATATTAATCAAACATTTCACGTACGCCGCATGAGAACGACGTACCGCCTTTTATCCGATACTAGAGGAGACTTCTTTGACTTTTCACTTCAGTCCCAGCACCGTGCAGGTTTGGCCTTGTAAAGACATTTAACAGGCTCACACATTCCCCCGACATGAGGCAAACGGTGAAAGTGGGCTGTTACTCTGTGTTGCGGCTGGAGCACATCCACAGTGGATGGAGGGGGAAGCGCCCTCGATGCATACCGACTCGATGTTCGACTACATTCTCGCCGCCCATAAAGTCGCACATTATCTCATCGCCACAACGGTGCTTTTCGCCTTCCTGCAAACGGAGATAAACTCTGCCTTCCTACCTTCAGAAAGTCATCTCATGCACCAGTCAAGATACTTTTTGGGAACCTTTCCAATAGGCCAGGAGTCTGTGAGATGTATTCAAATCCTCAAATCGTTTCTGGCAAAGACCATCTAAAACAGCAGCGAAATATGCTTCTTTTAAACGGATCTCAGGACTCAAACTACATCTTAAAATAACGTAAACTAAGAAGAAGCCAACGGGCTGGATTAACAGACACTTGAGCCTGAAGTTATTCGTATGATGAGCCACGTTCATTGATGCATTTCAATTACAAGCCACCTGAGATTCTTTGATTACCTTAATAATAACATATTGCAAATCCACAGCTACCACTGCATTCACTTCTACTGTATGTTCCGTCTATCAGCCTAGAGGGCCCAAAAGAATTTAAAATACTGCGACATAGAAGGAGCAACATGTGAACTTGGCACGGGTCCTCGCTCTGCGTGCCTGTCTGCCTGTGGGTGCGTCGGGCCGAAAGGATTTAGTCCCATAAGAGGAGCCCGTCATCGACGCGGCCAGACATGATGCGTCTTGTTCTTTCTGAGCGAAGCTTGGCCGGCGCGGGAGTGTCTGTTGATACCGATCAGGGTGGGAAACTACCACAAGCTGAAGCCAGAGGCCAGGGATCCAAACTTTGAATAATAAAAAAAAAAAGTACGCAAATGTAATCAACAGAAATACAAAATTAATCCCAACACCATATTTACATCGCTACATTAGATGTCAGTTCAGAAATGTTGCCGAGGAAAGAAAATGCTGCATCGACACCCTCTTTTTCTACCAAACAAAGCTGGACTCAATCTTGTTAAAAAAAAAAAAAAGCCTGCTGTTCTTCTGATGTAAACTGAAGACAATCCCCAGCTGGAAGAAATAAAAGATTGGCCTGCAAACACTTTCCATCAGTAACAAAGCAAAGGGGACACAACCTGCATCCAAATGAAGAGCAGACGTTTAGATTTAGAGTAAAAGGAGCACTCGGCGGAAAAGGGAAGAGTGTTGATGTTACACTTGTCAGAGATACATAGTGACATTAAAAGGTTCTCAATGTGGGAAAGAAAGTTTCTTGCTCTGTAAATACGGTGAACGGCAAACGTTCTCCATCCAGCAACAAGTCTTTTGGGATGTTTCTGGCTATTAATCCTGAGCTCTTCAGCTTTGACAAAGTGAAGTGGAAGCATATTATCGTGATAATCACCACAGACCGGACGGGATTGGAGTGTTTCAGGTATACAATAACAAATAAGGGAGGCCAGTGAATAGCTCCAGCACCCTGAAACTCTGAATTTAATAAAATGGTAGAGGATGGATCAAGACCAAAAGGGCAAATAAACCACCAGCACAGTGTCAAATATTGAACCAAAAACTTCTAATTACATTTCGGTAGCTAAACTATGAACATTGCTACAACCAACACTGTTGCATTTTCAATTCCACATCAAAAAGTCAACATTACAAATCAATGACATTTGAATTATTTCCTCCAACTTGGTCAGATTGTTCCACTCACATTAACACTGAATGAAGCAGCCGGATGTGCCGTGCTCATGGAATCAGATTGGATCATAAACAACTGCACCACCTCCGCCAATCTACTCAGTGTTAACATGACGCCTTCTTTCAGCCGGATTGCTTGTGATCCATGTCATCGGAGCTATTGTTGCCACGTGTCGGGTCCTGAGAGAAATCCATGACTCCTGCCAGTTCAGAGAGGCGCCTGTTTTTTCAATTTAGCCTGGTTGTAAATATAACATTTACTCTTGCTAAGTGCTGAAGCAACGACTCGGACTCCCCGTGTCATTATCAAAGAGGAACAAGAACAAAACACGGCCATGTTTATTTTTAGGAAAGCGTTGCCTTCCGGGAATGTACAGAACCAATAAATCTGAACCCGAGACCTCGATGTGGGTAAACAAACGTAAACGAGCAGGAGGAAGCGTAAGAGCTCCTACTTTCCTGGTTCTACCTAAGAAAAAAGAAAGACTCGACGATCAGAAGCACAATGCACATTTCACGTCGCCGAACAACTGAGCAACGGCCGTCGATGGTCACATGAAAAGGAGTTTACCAAAAAGAAAAATCTGGCCGCTACAATGAAAGAGGAAAGAAAGGAAGCAGATTATAGCGAAGCAGCTGAATATGTAATCAGAATGTCTATAAACACCATGTGCCACAAGAAAGGACTGTTTTTGTTCAGTATGTCATCTTGGAAAGATTGAAAATTGTACAGATGTGGAATATAAAAACAATTCAAGATTTAAAAACAAGACGATAACATTGTACATCAACTTGCTGAATTGTTTAAAACATTTACATTTCTTCTTTGTGTTTTGATTTGTTGTTTTTTTCAACTCTTTGTATTGTTATTTTTAGACAGAAGCCGATCTCAGATGAGATGAAACCATCTCTCCTGCTGGCCTGGTCCGGAGCAGGTTAACTCGATGGGATAAATCACCATGGGAACTCCAGTTTCAGAATAACAGCAAAAATCCAAGCTGAATATGTAATCTAGGCTGGTCAAATGAAGTGGTTAGCAACTCTCATCTCACTGGAGAATATCACAAGTTCAAGACCAGGTTCGTATGTGTAGAGTGAGCAGGTGTGAGAGCTTTCTTCGGGGGGTCTAGTTTCCTCCCACTGTCCAAAAACATGCATTCGAGCCTTATTGTTGATACAGATTTTCCTTAGACGTGGATGTTTGTCCACGGCGTATCCTCTATAGTCTTTTGGGATCGACTCCAGCACCCCGCAACTCAGAGTTGGACAAATCAGTCAAGAAGATGGAAGGGAAAGTAGCTCAAAGGCAGTGGGTAACGTGCTTCAGCAAGATGGAAAAAAAAAGAGAAAAAACTGCCTGCTAGCAGGTGCACCCCACATGGAATACCAACTGAGTAGATGAGCAACATCAGGATGACTGCTGATCCAAATGTTAGTGGTGCTTAAGTTTCTGGTATACAAATTAACTTCCACCTCTTCTTGATATTTTAAAAGATTGTAGTTTACAGTTTGCCTTACTTTCATCATTCTCAATAATCTACAAAGCACCGACATCGCTCAACCTCTCAGTATGGCGGACGTTGCTCCCGTATGACGTCAAGTAGTACTCGGCATTGGTATCGGTGCATCCCTGCATAATTGTAAGGGTCTTTATATTATAGCACTATCTTACCGGTCCAGTCCTCTCCAGGTGAAACTGTCCTGTTTGTAGCTCCTGAACTAAAATGTGTTTGACATGGTACAAAGGGATTTCTCCTCAAAAAGTAGTAGGAATAAAGGACGTTGCAGAGGAGTCAACACATGTCATGACAAATGGTGTCTGTGACAATCTGATCGAAACCTTTCAGTCAACGCCCTTCCCCTTTAAATTTTACAGTTGTTGCATAACAGGAACATTTTTAACTTAGAAATATGATGCCACTCTAGCTAATGAAGAAGCATCAGAAAACTACGTTCTGAGAGGCAACAGACTAGCCTGGAATGAAAGACGGTAAAACTTTGAATGCGTCAGTAAGGATGAGATAACCTGCCATCGTTACCTGAAGACTAAAACAAGTCTGACGTGGAGGATCAGGTACAGTATGGCCCTCTGCTCCTCCAATGAGCTGCAATCAGTTTCTCAGCACAAAACAAAGATGAGCGGGGACGTGAAACCCAATAACAAGAGGTGACCTGAGATGCATTTGGAGTTACGGTGTGCAGCAGAAGTGAAATACATCCGGATAGAATGAATCTCGGGCAGCCTCAACGGTTCAGCCCCTTGGAAACGCAACTGCCATCTTCTTTGGGTTTACTGCTCAAGGCGGTTTATATTTAACATTATTTGTATGAATCTTGCTCTAAAAATTATGATATTGAAGATAATGCAGTAATGTGCAACCGTTTCACTTCTCGACATCTTGTGTGAATGTGACTGTGAATGGGTAAATGTGATTAACGACTTATAGCACTGTGGGACTGCTCAAGCGCTGGAAAAGCGCTATAAATAAGTGAAATTCATTTACCATTTACTTCTGCAAAATTAACAACTTTAGTTATGGTCATTCCCCACAGCTACTCGGAATAATGTGAGGACACTTCAAATGACAACATGCACAATGACTATGTAAATCATTTAAATATCAACACATTGGAACTGTGTTGTTGTTGATTGAAACTCTACTATACGTTGGGGAGGATCAACGTTTGTACTCAACAACGTGGCCCAATTTGCATTTGGAGCATCATTTCTTGAGTAGATTTGGTAACACTTGCACATGCAGCTTGGAGTCTAGGTGTGGACATTATGTACCTGCTGCTTTCATACTTTGAACGGGCGTTTCTTAACTTTCGACTAGTTCGTGAAGCACGAATGCCAGTCTTACCTCCACGTCCACCGTTCCTGGACGAGCCTCGGCTCTGTGTGTCCTCCCAGCCTTCCCAGTACCTCCCAACACATCCTCCCATGGCTCAGCGGGCTGCAGGTCGTCTTCTTCCGGGGTCTCACAGGCTGGGGACGGGGTCCATCGCTGGAGCAGGATTGTGAACTGGGTCCGATGAGGGGGGACAGTTAGCAGTTGTGAAACCACGTTTTGTCATCCGTTTGCTCCAATGGAGACCTTATTGCTGCGGCGAATTAACGCCAGTGCGAAGCGATCCACACAATCTCGTTGAATCGCAGTAGTTACATGAGTTTGGCTGCCAAACTCGAAGCGCCCCGTTTATAACCCGTTTGTTCACCGCTTTTCCCCTAAAGTTGAGTTTCAGTTGTGTATCTCGCTAACATGCTAATGGCGCTAGCCAGCTAGCTCCCACAACATCAGTGAACACAAACTTCCACATCGTATCCGCAGCGCGACGAGCCGCTTTCCTAAAGTTCCAGTTTCCTCTCGGGCCGCGCTTCCAGGTGGAGTTTCTGCTCCTTTTCCGCACTTTCTGCGGGTTTCCACCCTGTTGAATGCCTTACTTCCCTTCCAAATAGTAAAAAGGTGACTAGCCGCCTGGAGCTAGCGTGAGAGAACTTTTTACGCCTGTGCGTAAGCACGCAGGTAGGTGTTGATTCTCTGACGTCACGGCGTAACCTCATTATGAACATAGACATAATAGATTATTATTATTATGTCTTTGATCACGAATGAATGCCCATAAACCGGAAGGGCCGTCTCAAAAGGATCAACTACCCGAAAAAATGTTTGAATATTTTTTGAGAAATGGTGCCAGAATCAAAGTAGGACACTTTTGGTGGCCCTGACGTAAATATTGGGGCCACACTTTAAAAAAAGAAGAAAAAATACATAAATAAAGAGTCATGATTTTTTTAATTGTTGTATTAAAGTTGGAATAGCAATTTTAAAGTTGCAATCACATTATTAAAACGGAATTTTGATATTTATGAATCAGATTTTGTTTGTCAGTTTTACTGGATTTGAAACTGAAACAAGGCAAGATAAAGTCCTGGAATTTAAAGAAAAAATAAAATGAGTGAAAACAAAGAAAAAAATACTCATATTAACAGGTAATTAAAGTGTATGTTATTACAGTGTGTGTGTGTGTGTGTGTGTATGTGTGTTATCTTACTCTGTTGGTATGTTGTTTTTTTTATTATTACTAGTGCGTCTGGAATTACCGATTGTTCGTGAACGCAGCAGCAATAACAACATGTCGTCATGTGGCAGAGTTTTATTCCAGCACGATGCTAACGTTCATCAAAAAACATAATTTGATCTGCATTATGTTTACTTTGTGTTGTTAGGTAATGAAGTTGTTTTTATTTTATTTTTTTTATGTTGAACTAAAGAACTAATGAGTTTCGTATATCCGGGTAAAGTTTTGACGCATGCGCAGTGGTGGACGAGACAGTGTTGAGCACGATGGCTGCGGACAGCTCCCTTCTGCTGTCTCTGGTTGAGGAATTTGTCTCCGGACTGCAGGACAGCAAGGCGAAAGAAGCAGCCAAAGGTAAATAAGACACCATCGCTGTTAGCTCGGCTGGTTCACAGAGCATGTCGGGACTGTAGAGGCGTTTTTATTTAGGGCAAAAGCAGAGGAAGGGTAACTAGCTACGTTAGCTCCCCAACATCCTGTGTGTGGCTACAAGCCACAAAAACCTTTCACATTTTATTTCACATCTCACAGCTGGTCCTGCAGATTTATCTGTGCTAACCAACCAGGGCCGTGAATATTATTCCTTCTCGTGTCAGGATCACCGCGTGTTGCTGCTTTGTTTGTATTCCAGTGGAAGTCAATGAACCCTGAGCTGGAGCCAGTCAACCTTGCATGTTGTATATGTTCCTCTTGCTCCAGTATTTATGGATCTAATAGATATGTCTTCATAAAGATCCACATAAAGCCCAACGAGGAGCGTCCAGGTCCTGCAGGTCCAAGTCATTGGTCTGCAGCCCCAGTGAACAAAACATCACTTTGTCTCACTTTCCAATTGTTGAAATGACGATGGAGCAGCAAAACATTTGACAAATTAAGACAACACATTATCATAATAATTATGATCAGCAAAAACCATTCCCAACGACTTTTAATAGTTCTTGCTTTAGCAGTTCAAAATCTTTTAAATGATCTCTTTTCTTTTTGTTTGGAGTCTCTTTTGTTAGAACATTTGTTAACAATTTTACCGTTTTAATTATTTTTAGCCATCTTAGTCCGTGTTTTATTCACCTCAAACATTTTCTTATTGGTTTCAGCTAATTTTGCCATTTTAGTCTATCTATCTATCTATCTATCTATCTATCTATCTGAAGGCCATTTGTTGTAAAGACAATAAGATCATTTTGAACACGAGTCTTGTGTGTAGATAAAAGAAAATTAAGATAAACATGATCCTCATCCTAAAATGTATTGAAAGCTTCAGTAATCCACAGGTTGAGGACCCCTGCTGTCTGTCTGGGGTGCTGTAACAAAACCTTTGAACCTGCAGGTTCATCTGATCATAACCACCAGAGGTGACCTTGTTATCTGCGTTGGATTGTAGTGTTTCAGGACAGTTGACCAAACCTTGCTTTTCCTGTTCAGGTGTGAAAGATGGACAGTTTACGGTCCTGCAGCTGGTGGAGGCGCTTGGGTAAGCTGTTGCATTTTTTTATTTTCCAACAAAAACACACAAGGCCACAACACAGCTGCTTTTCAGTGAAGTTCCGATCAAACATTTAACCTTATTGACATGGCATGGAGATCGGCCCCATTTACACATCATTTTCATGTGAAAACGCAAATCTGTCACTGCGATTCTTGTGTCCGATTGCACAACAAAGGCGCTGAAAACGCAACTATTTTGAAAAAAAGCTTCTGAACCTCATCGATCATTGTCTTTTCTTTATTTTAGACTCAGTCTGACCAGCTCGCAGCCTCACACTCGAGCCCGAGGAGTGCAGCTTCTCTCTGAAGTGTTGCAGGAGTGCTACGGCGAGCTGACCGAGAAAGAAGGTACACATGTGCTGTGTCCTACTCTAAAAGTCCAACTCCATAGTGGATAGATGACACCTCTTTTCAAAGGTAGATAGATGCTGGCTATGTCGTAGGCACAGTCAGAGATGCAGAGGTTTAAACCGTTTGGTGATAAGAAGCTTAATAAACCTTCATCTGCATAAGTGTGTTTACAGACAATCGTGTTTCAGTGCAGCTTTGTTTTTAAGTCATTGCCGATTTTCCAGTTGTTTAAGCAATTCAAAACTGTTGACATCTGACGCCGTGTTTCTCTGTGGTGTCCTCTGCAGTGGAGGTGCTCATCGCCTTTTATGAGAACCGTCTGAAGGATCACTACGTCATCACGCCGGCCATCCTGCAGGGCCTCGGAGCACTGGTGAGCCAGCCCGACGCAGATTCTCAGACACACACAAAAAAAAAAAAAGGTGTGATGGCAGAGAATCACAGCTGTGTGTTTTTAAACTTGTGTTTAGACAAAGTGTACAGCGTTGCCTCCGGGCTCTGCCGTGTCCATGCTGAGGTCTCTGTTCCAGGACGTTCATGTGCAGGTGAGACTGACAATAGTCGAAGATATTCAATCAATGAATGTATGAATGAGCATTTCCCACTACATCCATGTTCTAATTTATCAATTTAGAAATTCTTGAGCTATAAATATAGATTAATTGAAGATGATTGAGGATGGCAGAGTTTTTGAATAGTACATTGAAATCATAATGTGATTGTTAGTTTTGGGAGTTATTTTAACTTTCAGTTTAAGCAATTGAAGTTTAATGATATACAATAGCAAATGTCATTGAGATCATGTTGTAAATAATCTTTGTGGTTCCACATACGCAATCACACATGATTAAAGCCCAGTCTACACGTTTTCAAATGAAAATGCAAAACTTTCCTTGCATTTCGGGTGTCCGTTGACATGGCACTGGTGCTCAAAACCACTAAGAATGCAACTTTTTGAAACCGTTCTTTCTGAAAACCTTTTGAAAATGCTGCTACTGTGCATGTACACCATGGCCATATCAAATACATGAATACACTGCAAAAAAGGCAGTATATACTTGATGTATACACACTAAATTCAAGAAGAAAATTATTTAAAACAAATGAAATTATCTCTCCATGCATCAAGTAAAAATTACTTGAAATAAGATTTTCAAATCTAGATTTAAGATGGGTTTTTTTGTTTTGTTTTTTAACGAAAGACTAAAAATAAGTGAATAGCTTTTTAAACAAGTAACATTTTCATGTCTAAAAATGGGATTGTAAATCTAGGCAAATAATCTGGCGTGTAGTTCGGCTTTTAAGGCGAAGTTGACTCGTCTCAGGAAGTTTTACAATCTCTGTGTTTTCCATCTAGTCTCTGATGCTGACTGAGCGCTCGTGTGTCTACAACATGCTCATCAACCTCATGGAGACCCGGGAAGCCGGTAAGAGACAACGTGCAGGTTTTAAACAGGCAGAAGTGATGAAGACTATGACAGCTTAACTCTACACCTCAAAGTTTAGCTGCTCCTGTCTAACATTTTCTGGTTTCATACAGTCTTTTACATAATCTGTATGAGAAGTCTTTAACCCAGGTCCCTCAGATCTGCTGTTCTGCACTGGTTAATAACCTGGTAGTTTTGATTTAGTTTTCACTTGCGAGTTGTTATCGTATTTCTATTAGATAGATGATGAACCGTGAAGCTGCATTAGAGGGGCGCTCAGTGACATTGAGGTCATACCTCTGTTGTACATTAAAAAACATTTCTGTGAATATTGAAAAAGCTACGTTTTATTTTGAAGAACGCATTTCTTGAAATTGTCTCTTGTCAACTTATAAATCCCTTTGTCTGTTTTAATTTTTCGAAGACTGACATCGCCTTGCTTTCTTCTCCCACAGAGCTGAAAGGTCTGGGCGCCGACTTTGTCTTCGGGTTCGTTCAGTCGATGGACGGGGAGCGGGACCCCCGCAACCTGCTGTTGGCATTCCAGATAGCCAAGAACCTCATTCACCGAGGATACAATCTAGGTGAGAACCTGTAGGTTCTTGTCTGCTACTGCCGGTTCACGTAACAGTTGGGCCTCCCGTTAATTTCCGGCGTGTCGTCACAGGTACATTCACAGAGGAGCTGTTCGAAGTGACCTCCTGCTACTTCCCCATCGACTTCAGCCCGGTAAGTCCCCTGTTTACTCAGCTGGTTTGCACAGGCGACTGACGAACGCAGCAGAGCGTTGGCAGAACAGAAGAGTCATCGCTGACTCTCTGTGGCTTTCAGTAGAGACGCTGTTCAGGAAACGGGGTAGATGTTCGTTCGCCTGCCTGTCTGCGACGAGCACAACGTTTGTTGTGGAGTTAATGAGCCTGACAGCGACAGACTCATTGACAGTCCATAAGACCCCTCACAATTGTATAAAGGTTTTAGCTCCATTTTTGGTCTCCCTCAACTCAAAAAAGCCCTGATTTAGGTCTTTAGCCACTTTAATATTTGAATAACATGAGAATAACATTTAGATGATAAAGCGTATATTAATTTCTTTCCTCAGCCTCCCAATGATCCCCACGGCATCACCAAAGAGGAGCTGATCCTGGCTCTGAGGGCCGTCCTCACCGGGACTCCCAAATTTGCAGAGGTAGCCTCGTTTTTAAGCACAACTCTTATTATTTGATGCATCTTCGGGGCGTCTTCGAGTCTGGCTCAAGGTCTAACGCCTGCTGTGCTCCCGCAGTTCCTGCTGCCTCTCATCATCGAGAAGTTGGACTCGGACGTTCAGAGCGCGAAGCTGGACGCTCTGCAGACTCTGGTGAGAAACTCTGTTCAGACAGAGTGAAATAATTCGTCGCTCATTGCAGTCAGTAACGTGCATCAGCGTGACTTTAGGTTTCTTACCAGTTTCTACTTTTTTTTTTTATTTAAATCTTGCAGACAGCTTGCGTGTCAGAGTATGAACACAAGGACTTGGCTGAGTTCCTGGAGGGACTGTGGTCATCGCTGCGCAGAGAGGTTTGTTAGACGTACATTGAATTTGTACTCACTTTAGTGGAAAGGTTCCAACAATTATTACTTTATTGTGTGAAGCCCTGTTGACATGTAGCATCTGGACATGAACAGTAAATGTTTTATGTTTTATTCCTCTTTATGACACACTTTTATGTGGGACTTCAATTACAGTAATCAAAAATGAACTACATTAGCACAGCTTGGATCCCTTTGAAACCAAATCTGTTCTTTAAGTTTATGCTCTAGAATTTAATGGCCTTTCTATTCTGACGATAAGTGGAGCATCTGTTTTCATGTGTTGTACAGTTTGTGCTGGTTCACAAAAATGCAGCGCTGAGGATTTGGAATTGGAAAAATGGTTTATACGTTCGTCACTCTGCTGTGTGACCGCAGGTGTTTCAGACATCCAGCGAGAGAATCGAGACGGCGGGCCTCGCTGCCGTCACCGCACTCACTTCCTGCCTGTCTCGCTCAGTCCTCAACTCGGACTCGGAGGACTCCCTCAGCACCTTCCTGAACCTCGTCCTCAAAGGTGACGCGCTGTGCCTACTGGTGAAAAAGCTGCAACTAAGACAGCTGACTTTGAATAAATAAGTGAATATATGGACCAGCTGAAGATCTACTTGCAGCGTCGAGACGCTTCAGGAGCTCAGCAGGAAACCCTCAACCACAC
>OMNM01004088.1:8679-19630 GCA_900302745.1 Parablennius parvicornis | reverse complement strand
TCTCGTCCGCAGCCCGGCCATGGTGAGTGAAGGATTGCGGCTGCGCACACGCAGGGCGATGCTCGGTGAAGGCGTAGCACGGTGAAACGCGTTTTTCTCTTGTTTTGCAGAGCGTGCGGATCGCTTCACTGCGCTGCATCCACGCCCTGTCCTTCCTCCCCGTGCATGAGGTAAAGCACCACACCATAGTCTCGAGTTCTCTGTTCTCTCGACGTCGTCTGACGGTTATCGCCCGTTGACTCAGGTGCTGCCGTTTAGAGCGAGAGTTCTGCGGGCGTTGGCTCAACCATTGGACGACAGGAAGAGGCTGGTGAGGAGCGAAGCGGTGCGGGCAAGAGGAGAGTGGTGAGGATCAGCTTCCACCCCTTTTTTCCTGAATTATACTCTTGTCTAAACGGTGTTTACGATTTTGGCCTCATCTACACAACGGCATTTTCAAGCAAATAGGACAAACTTTTGTTACATTTTGGATTTTCATTCACACCGAAGTGCTCGGAGCCAGTGAACTTACAGCTTTGTAGATTCTTAATTTTCATCAATTCAGGGTGGGACCTGATTATATTGAATTTCTTTAGAGTATTTGGACATTTAAGCTTGATTTCCCCTCATTTTTAAGCTTCCATTTCCTTTTTGTCATTTAAAAAAATTTTTAATTAGGCTGTTTTAACATTTTTACACATTTATGGTTCTCTGCACGCACGAGCGTGTGCATTCAATTAGAGAAACAACAAACAGCTAAACTCATAGTCCATAAAATATGGTAATATTGCAGCTTTTATTCTTTCCCTTCAAGGTTCCTCGTCGGGAGTCCTGGGGGAAGATGATTTTCCCAGAAACCTACCGGTAAACTCCAGGACCAAGTATTGAAGCTGTGCAGTCCACTGGGTCTTCCAGCTCCTCCTCCTCCTCTCAGCCCAGAGTCCCTCCTCCTCCTCCTCCATTTTTGTTTCAACTGTCTGTATTTACATGAAACGCACAAAGAAAAGTTAATGTACTGACTTGGGCTAAACTGCGAACGTCAACGTGCCAACTGACTGAGCACTTTGAATGAAGACAAGGCCGCGTAATGTACTTCGGATTAAGATTGTAACTTATGTGGAAAGTGTGTCGAGCATCCGTCTTTTATTCACACTCATGTTCATTTCACTCGGATGGTCAGTCCACCTCCGCCACGGAAATAATGCAAAATCTGTCTAAGTTAAAGATGTTATTAAAACTTGTCTTTGTAATTTACACAAATGAAAACTATGTGCTCTATTTGTTCAACTGAATACATTTCACACACAAAAAAAATTAAACAAAAAAAGTTGTTTTATTTTAGAAAGAAAAGGATTTGAGTGGAGCACAGCTCCCGCCGGTTACAAATGATGCAGCTGGGCGTTCAGTCTGAAAACGTCTTTAAAGCTGAACAGTGACTTTGAGTGAGAAATGTAAGAAAAGGGAAACATGTTTTTTTTTTTTGCAGCTCTTTGGCACAAGAGTTCGACTGGACTGCCGATTCTCCAGCTCGTCATCCGCAGGTGTGAACATGACGCAGTAGTACAGTTTTCTTAAATAGTCACAGGATTGAAAAATGAAACGTTTACCAACGACATTAAGCAGAAAGTCATAAAATATTCATTGGCTTTTTCGATAAGCAAAATGATTCCAGATCTCTGAAATAGTTACTGCTTCTGTGTTTAGCACTTCCTGTCACACAGTAATTAAAGCCAGTTCAACAAAATCCCTGGAATTTTCCGCCTCACAGTGTTGATGTGATCAAGTTTGCTTGTTCTTCCTTTTCATACGCAAGTGATGATTATTTGCCTCGCCAGGGTGTTTCCCGCAGTCAGCCGTGAATCGGCTAAGGCCCCATTTACACAAGATTTCAAGTGTAAACAGTTTTTGCCTTTTCAGAAAAAGTTTTACATTTATGCAGAAACTGCAGAAGCACTGAAAATGAAGTTGGTATAAATAGAACCAGTTACAAAACTGACTTGTCTCTGTCTTTTAATTTATTTGTGTTATGTAACGTTTGTATCATCAGTTCATCATTCAGTAGCCTTTCTGGTAAAATAGCTCTTTTTTTGTCAAGGAAAATAAAATGAGCTGTGACACAAAACAAGGAGCATTAGGAAACGAGAGGTCAGGAAATCCCAGCTTTGTGTGCCTCAATATTGTGTCTTAGTTTTCTGACAAAATCCAATGTTGAAAACAAAAATCTACTAAACACACAACATCGCTTTCCAATGTTTCCAGTCAAACCAAAAAAAAAACCTTGGTCCCGTCTGAGTTAAAGTTGCAGCCAAAAACGGCTTTGTGTAAATTAGACTTTAGATATTTTCTGCTCAATAAATTAAGTCTGGATTAAAAATTATATTACATGGATTTTAGTAGAAGGGAAATCAAAGCTGTTGAGGCCAATAAGTCCATGTGGAACAAGATGGTGACCAGTATTGAAAAATGCAACATGTAGCACCTTTTAAATACGCTGTCAGCTCAGTTCAAAGTCTTTCAGAGTCCCACGATGCCTCCACCCAAAGGAAGAGCAGCTGGAGTCAAGACGCCGACCAGCAGCATCAAATCAAGTGCACCTCGCTGCAGAAACAAGCGTGATGTGTGGAAAAAAACGATTTTGAGACACAGCTTCTGCTTTTAGGATATGCGCAGGTTTGAAGTTGGTGATACACTAGGAATAAGAAAGATCGAGTGTCAGATGGCCATTGGATCATTCCTGGTGAAGACACAGTCCCACATGATGCCGTCTCCGCCGGGCAGATGGCTGGAGGGGAGGACGACCCGCGTGAACCAGTGACTGAGGAAAAGAAGGACAGACGGCAACTCCAAAGTGTCGTGTGATGATCTGTGTCGAAGTCAACGAGGCCAAGAAGATGAACTCACCTCTTTTTCTCCACACCAAACAGCAACTTCCAGTTGTTTGTTTTTCCGTGATGAAATGGATTTCTGAACATCTGTTTTGGAAAACCAACAAACACAGATATCTATTATTGTTCCATGTGTGTATTAATGTTATCAAGTCACGTTCTGCTATCCTGAGTGTTACATGCGTGTCACAGTGCTGCCGCCGCGTGAGTGTGCGTACCTTTCCCTTCTCACTCAGTCTTTTGGTTTCTTTGCGGTTGATGTGGCGCTCCACGCTGGTCTCTCCTCGGCTGATGAGCATGGCGTGCCAGAGGGTGAGTCCTCCGAGAGCCACTGCCACCGAGCTGCGCGGGAGGTGACGGAGACAAAACATTTCTAAACGTGAGCCGTTTGACGTCGCAGACGGGATCTTCTAGACGCGCTGCTCACCTGGTCAGAACCCAGAGGAAGATGATACTCTTGTGGGCAGTGGTTTCTCTCAAGGTGAAGTCGGGAGGAGGGGTCTGATAGTAAGTCTGATGGGATAAAGAAAAGTGTCCCAATACGTTGGATACAAAGTTACACGAGACGACACATTCCAGCTCATCACCAGTAAGTCACGACTTTAACTTTCTGGATCTTGTTTGCTGATCTTTGGACTCACGACTCTTCCAGACTGGCGCTCAAAGCTCGATGTTCGTTTAACTTTGAGATTATTAGGCTCTGTTTACACGACAATGTTTCAGGTGAACATTCACTTTTTCATTTTCGTTTCAGAAAAATTTTGCGTTTACATAGAAATAGCAGAAACGACGAATAACAATGTAGTTTTCATGTTGGGCCACGAGTTGGTGCTGTTGTTTGTTTTTGTAAGTGACAGGAGAATATGGACTGGGAGTCATGACACACTGGAGACCGCCATTGTTATTGTCTATTTACTTGCACATGCTACTATTTACTACAGCCTTGGTGTCCATGTGCGGAGACAGAGTCAGAGCGTCTTTCAAAAACGGGATTTTCAGTGTCTCTGAGCACCATTATCATTTAAACAGGCTCCAAAACCCAACAAAAGTGTTTAGGTCTCACTTCAAAACGTTTAAATAAAACCATCAGCTTGCTGATGGTCCAGTTACAAAGGAAAAAAAAAAAGAAGAAGCTCACCTCAATAGCATTGTAGGCATCCAAAAACAAGTTCCTGCTGCTGATGCTGCAGTAGATGCAACCCAGAGTCATGTAGACGCAGAAGGAGAAGAAGTAGCGGTGGTTAAAATGACCCACGCAATTGTTGAGCCAGGCTGCAAACGAGCTCAGTCCAACAACAAGTGGAAATATCGGAAAACGGAAGAAAAAAAAAAAGAAAACTCTATTTCAAGGATACGGCAGTGATGGTCCATCTTCAATACACACCTGTAACATGAACATGAAACCAGGTTGTATTAAACAAAATGTAAGTACACAAACAACATAAAGACGGATGTGATGGTCTTACACATTACAGATGCTGCAGTGGTGCGTCCTCGGTGGCTTAGGAGTGATACACTTCTTACATATGGACACAGAAGGTATGTTGATTTTGTCCTGAGAGAAACGAAACGATCAAAGGACGTGGTGGATTTGAAAGGTTTCAGGCTGCTTTCAAGCTTTCAGATGAGCGGTACGTCCTACCTTTTCAACATTATATTTCAGACACCGCCTTAACAAAATACGTAACAAAATATGCAACAACATCCAAGATACTTAAAACCAGGGGTGTCAAACAAAAGGCGCTTGGTCCACAACCTTAAATTTAAAGGTCATCCTTGCACTATTTTACCGGTCTGGCCCACTCGTGATGAAATTGAGCTGCATGTGGCCTCTGAAGTAAAACGTGTTTGACACCCCTGATGTCAAGCAAGAAAGTGATAAATGAAACCATTTTGTAGATCAAGACACCAAGAAAATATGAGCACCTGATCAGGAAAGACCTGGGATTGGCCAATACTTCATTCTAAAATATCGAACGAGGGAGGTACCTTGGGGGGGTGTCCGGGGGAGGTGGTGGTGGCCTTGTAGTAATGGAATACCACCATGACGAGAAGCCAGTGGCCGCAGCAGAGATGCCACACGATCCAGTGTGCGGGGTAAGTTCTCAGGATGGTGGGGAGGACAAACATGTAGACGATGACCACGATCGAGGACGTCAGCACGGTGACGAGACAGACGAACACCTGACACGTCGGAAGGGTGAAAATTCACTCGATTAAAAAGGTCGGATTTGGAAAGTAGTAAGAAGACATTGAAATAAGGGTGCTTACCACTCCAAACCAGCGGGTCACGTTGTCCACGATCCAGTAGACCGGCTCGAAGGCACAGTCCAGCAGCGTGTCCGAGTTGGTCAGACTGTTGTAATAGAGCGAGCGGAGCAGCATGCTGCTGTAACTCCACAGCTCCACAATCCTGCCGCTGATCCACGGTTTGCCTCGACTTCCCGTCTGCAGGCGGCAGAACCGACACCAGCGGAGTGCGAGTCGCATGGCCCGGGAGAGCTGCCACCTCCAGCTGCTTCCTATACGCATGCCCCCGCCACCGCCGCCTCTCCTACACACTCTGCCCTCCAGACACACGCACACACACAGGCAAATGGACCAGCAGTTACAAACGCAGGCCGCATAAAACAGCAGCTCCTCGTGACCAAGCCGGATGGCCGCCGAGGTTTCCATCGCCGGGCGGCAGGTCTCCCGAGGTGTTCCTTACGAACGGCTTCCACTCCAAGAGGAGCAGTGAATCAAGGGAAAAGCCCTGGAGTTGTTCAAAACACAGTGGCAGCCTCCCCTGTGTGACATATACCAGTCAAAGCGAACAAGGACAGAGAATAAAGTTCTCCTGTCAATAATTCACAATAAATCCAGATCTGCAGGCCAGAATTCTCTTACAAACTCTTGCTGGAGACATGTTGAGTGGTAACTCTGTAAGAGGGGAATGCCAATGTCTTAAGAGGGACCTGCAGAGGCTACCTGATCCTGGGGCATCATCTCATGAATGTGAGTATTGGTTACACAGATAAGACTTGTTCGGCTTCTCCAAAATTGGATGGCATTATTAATGAGAGACACTAACGGGAGAGCTGAAGTACAGTAAATATGAAGCCAGGAAACAAGCGAGATCAGACCGATGACTATACCTGGTTTTTTAGTACAAAAAGCAAATTAGAAAAACTGAAAGATTTGGGAGCGAAATTATGAAAGAAGAATTGATATCAAATTTAAAAAAAAAGAGAGATATTGGACACTGAGGCAAAATGACCCGATAAAACATCAACACTAAAAACTAACTTTCATGTATAAAGATGACACATCGAGAAGAAATGTGAAGACACAAGAATATCGACTAAGGCGCCGTTTACAACGACAAGTGAAAACAGAAAACCTTTGTTCTGTTTTGGGTGTCCGTGTCGGCGACCACAGTGTTCCTAACCAATGAAATCAGCTTTTTGAAAACGCTCCATTTCCGTGAAAACGTAGGGAAACAACTTTTGGAAAATGCTGTTAGTAAATAGTTTTTCTACACATGCACAAATAAATGGACAACAACAACGGCGGTCTCCACGGTGTCATGACTCCCGGTTTATATCGAGGGACTACTACATTTTCAGAATTTCAGTCATCTCCTTATAAACCGGCATTTTACCCGAAATGTTGTATAAATGTCCTAAGAATGTGTTTTTCAAGTTAAAATGAACTCTAAGATCACAGTACGTTGTTTGCAACAATGTACTGTGGATGCAGGGCAAGCCAGCATTCATTAAAGTAGATTTCCTCATAAGAAATACTCCGCCAAGAGTTTGCTGTCAAAGTCAGAGTATTCAGCTGGCATTGATCCGGTCATTTGGTTGCATTCACACGCTGGTGCTGCATCTCAAACACGAGGCTGGCACAGTGCTCGTCACAGTCTGAGTCACTGATATAAAACAAGACATTTAGCAAGGTTTGATTTGAATTGGACATTTTGCATCATTCTAATGAGACAAAACACGTTTCATTACGACCAACATGTGGGAGGCAAATCCATCCGAATTTTGCCATCTCTAAAATGATTTCCCCCGGAAGTCCCAAGTGCTGTGAAGTATTTTCAAGCACCAAACAAGCAAACTCAAGATGTCTCAACATTTCAGGAATGAAGATTAAATGTATAAAATATTAAATGCAGAGTACGAAGAACAATGATAAAAGTCCTGTATTTCAACTTAATAGTGAAAATGCTATTGCTATTAAGGGCTATATTTTTTTCTCGCTTTTCACAGGCTGACGTTAAAACTATCATGTGAGAAAAGAATGTGAACGTGTTCTTTAGGGAAACACATCCTGGCGAATCAACATGACTAACGGCGACGGTACTAAACTATAAGTTGCGTACCTGACAGACAGAGGGTGGCACGCAGCAGGGCACCACGGTCACTATGGCAACAAGCTGCCCTAAATCTGCTCTGGGCTGAAAAGAAGATGAAGCTTTAGTTCATCCTCTGTGCTGTCGCCATGAATAAGGAGGAGGAGGAAAAGGAGGAGGAGGATATCTGTGACAGCTTTCACTTTTGGTCTGTCTGCCAAAAGGACACTGATCAAGTGCAAACATTTTCATCCTCACTTGCTTGTTTCATTAATTTTCTAAAACAGTTCACACTCAGATTATTGGCAGATGGACAAAAGCCAGAATAGAATAACTATTGATTAAACATAAATCATATAGGGTAGTGAGTATTGTGATAGGACTTGTGGTACATGAATAATTATCGAAATTTCCAGCCTATAAATTACATTTGTCCAAAAATAAGCCACAATGAAGATACTGTTGTCATACAGTGACATCTAGTGGTCCAGGACAGTATGGACCCATATGTTTTGATGCAAGTCTTGATGAACTGACCTGTGTCTGATTTTTAAGGACCCAGTTTTCAAAGGAAAGCAGAAAACTTTTGTTGCGTTTTGGGTGTCCGTGTATACGACAACGTTGTTCGAAGCCACTAAGACTGCAGCTAATTGAAAATGGTTCCCAAGGTGAAACTCCCGTCTCGGTGGAAATGGAGGAACTGTGGACTACTCACTCAAGATCGTGGTGCAGAAGCTAGAGATGCTGTCCTGGTTTAATAAGATGATATGTTTGATTTTTTTTTTTTTTTTGCATGCCTCATGTCTCCTCCTCCGTTTTTGGTGTACTACTTGGTGTATTATAGTGTCACCTAAAGGTCTGGCATATGTACTACGTTGGTTTAATAGCGTCACATGTTCTAGAGAGTCCAGGTGCTGGCCATCAAATCATTTTGAAAGGCTCCAGCTGTGTGTATTCACAAGTTAAGACTTTTCATTGGGATTGTGTTAAAGTCCTTGCAGTGACTGAGTTGGACCTTGTCATTGATCCAGATGTGTTGGTCCTGAATGCCGCACAGCAGCAGCTACCTATCGCCACAAATACACATTAAAACAATGTCTAAAAAGGAACCACGAATAAAACAAGCTCACCACCATGTGTCTCATAAATATGTCTTGCTGACACTCAAAGGTCCTCAAAGCTCCAGTGTGTCATGTTTTGCATTAGCGGGCTAACGCAGCTAGCTGCCTGCAACATAATAGTGTGCGAGAGAGAGTGTGTGTGGAGACACAGTGCGCGAGATGGAACTGACCTGGTCTGCAGAACCGAGCGGACAAGCCTGCGGAGCTGCGGTCGCGTCAGGTCATGGCCGGGCTTAAACTGGAAGCTTTTGAGGTACGAGTTGACCGCCTGTCTGCCCGCTGTAGGGAGAGACAGAGCACCGGGGAGCTCAGTGAGCTACGAAGATCGTTTATCACAAAGACGTAACACTCCGAAAAAGAAAATTACCTCTCTGGGGCAAACCAGCCACAAGAGGATTAAGGTCACCTTAAAAAAAAGAACAGAAAGTGCACTTATTTGTATTCAGACTTTTATACTTCGAACTTTTTGTGTGAAAGTAAGCAATAACGAGTTCCATATTGAGTTATCCTCACAAACTCAAAGCAAAGTTTCCCCCCTTTACTTTCTAAAATGTACAACACAATCCAATACTCATCAACACACGTTGTGGAGGATGAGTTCAACTTGAACTTTAAATAGTACCACTATTAACGACTGTCATCAGCTATTCTAAGCATTCTGACTTTCTGATATTCTGACAGAGAAAAACTCATCCTACAGTGACACTTCTTCTCTTGTTTCTCTCTTCGCTTTAGCGGAAGCGAGTTCATGCGCGCATTGAATGCTGGGAAATGTAGTCACAATTTACAATAGCGGCTCTGTAAAAATCGCACTACATTCAATGTTGAAATTAAACCTCTTTAAGAATCAACAGATAAATACAGTGATATGACGACAATATGTTCACCATGTCTGAACAAAAACAAGAACAAGGAGGAACATTTTGGCTGAAACGAGGAAGTGCTCGTGGGTCATGTGACGTGAAGAAATGGCTGCGGTGCAGTGGTAAGATGCAATTTTTCTTTCAAGCGCCTGATAATCTACGGGTTTCATGTGTGTTGAGGTTCTTTTAGATCGCATGCATATAGTTCAAATACATAGAGCTCCAAAAGAAATTTGCTGACATAAATCAGCAGGGTGCCGTCAGACGTGACAGTAGATAATGTAGCTATCTGAAAAGCTCTCTGTTCATTAAAACAATGATTTTTAATCTCAGTCTGATATTGTCAAGGCAAATGCATGTAATTTGACACCAGCGTCACAAACTCACAGTTTGTTTGTTTTTTAATAGCTCGAAAGACAGCACAGTCATCTCAAGACACCTTTACAGAGAAAAACAAAACTATTCCACATGAGCCAGTAGAGGAGATGGTTGAAAACAAAAACAAAAAAAAAACTTTTATCAGGAAGAAACCTGCAGAACCAGACTCAGACAGAATGGCTTATAAAACAGAGAGCGAAATACAACAAACAGATTGTCATAATGGATGGTTGCAGCAGTGTCAGACTATGAACATCCAGTTCCACTGTCGGAGATTCTACAGGAATGTAGAGAGAAGCTCAGTGTAAACCGACAGCAGCTTCACTAGAAAATGGTCCAGCATGGCCAGTAGCAGCCCTAAATGTAAGCCTCATGAAATAGAAAAGTCTTAGCCTTTAAGATATGGTAGAGCCTGATTCTTCAGAGCTTTATAGAAGAAAATAAGGATTTTGAATTCCATTCTAGAAGTCACAGGCGGCACTTTAACATAAACTGATTGATTGGCTGCGTGTTCTGGATAGGCACCTCAACGGCATGTTCTTTCTGTTGTGTGTCCAGGCGTTCCCGTGGACGCAACTATGAGACAGAGCAGCAGAAGTGTCGCTGTGAGGCGTCTCAAGTCGAGTTCGGAGAATATCATCCCCTCAAACCCATCATGGTATCCAGTAAAAACTGTCCAAAACAATACGAGAGACTCTTCTGATAAGGCTGAGTGACTCTCACCTCACTTCCATTTGTCTCTTCTGCATACAGGTGACGGATACGAAGACCCGGCGTGGGGCCCGTAAGGGCAGCACCTCCTCCTCTTCGTCATCCTCCTCCTCTGTTCCCCCTTCAGACCCCCTCAGCTCAATGCTTGATGGGACCGACCCCCTCTCCATGTTTGCAGCGGCTTCTGGCAGCGAGACTCACACCATGTCACACAGCAGTTCTGCTGGGGTCAGTTCGTACTGCACACAGAGCGAGTGATGTTCCTACATACAACGCTTCCGAAGTTTCTCTTCAGGCCGTGAAACTTCAATGTGAGTTAATAGAAGTAGATGTTGTGCTTCCAGGACCTTGGTAGGAAGAGGAGAGAGAAGGAGGAAGAAGTCGTGGGACCAGACTTCGAGCCATGGTCATCCAAACGAGGGGAAATACTCTCCAGGTTCACCACAACTGAAAAACTCTCAATTGTGAGTCATCTTTCAACTTCCGGCCAAGCTACAATTATAGTTTCAGGTTTTCTTGTGTGATTTACAATTTTTTTGATCACATCTGCTTTGATTAAAGACTTTTATTGACTAACTTTGCACTCATCCTCAACTTGGATTTACTTCCTAAAGTTGAATCTTAATTAAAATATCTTTGTTTCCTTAGAATCTCTTCATGGGCTCGGAAAGAGGT
>OMNM01004077.1:4220-31411 GCA_900302745.1 Parablennius parvicornis | reverse complement strand
TTCTATATCTGTGTGTGTTTGCATGTGTGTGTGTGTGTGTGTGTGTGTGTGTGTGTGCGCGCGCACGTGCGTCTGACTGTGAGCTGGTGTGCTTGGGTTTTCAGGACCTTACTATGTAGATACTCAAACATAAAGAAACCAACAAGAAATGCATGAAACAACAGTGGATGACTATTAAAATATACAACTGCCATATTAAAAGCAGCATGCTACTTTAACAGGAGATTCAAAAATTAAATAAAAAAATTTATTTACTATGTAAGCCAACAACAGAAACTATGAAAAACTTTATATTTTTTGAGATATTGACAAAATCTATATATAAAAAGGGAAATGTATACCTGCATTGCTATTAAGCCAAAACTTGTGTTACTTTCCCTTTTTTTTCTAATTTTTCACTTCTGGTTGATTTCATTACTTTTGTCTTAGTCTCAGCAAATATTACTTGACACAATATAAATGCACATAGTTACCTTTATCTACACACTTAGAATAATGCTAAAACTTTGTTCTTACTTCAATTACTCTGGGCTGCACCATGCAAATATAAGTCAGTAGTATTAACACTTAACTCTGCACAGTCTAAACACACAGATCTGTTTTCACTTTTCGGCTGCTGCCACTTACAGAAGCATTAAACAATGGTGTGGGATATCTCGCTCCCCTGCTACAGTTGTATGAAAACACGGATGAGACACAAATGCAAATGCGGAGAGAGATGAAAAGGTCTTCTGGACTACGTGTTTATATCTATAGTATAACACTATGTACTATTCACGTGCCATAAAAAAAAACAAAAACAAAAAAAAAAGTAGATGGATGAATCCACTCACTACCAACTAACTAACAAAGAGCTAATACTGTATGTGGTAGTCGTTGATTACAATAGATAGGATGTAATAAAAACACACGCCACTGAGGGCATTTATCACCATCAAAAAAACTCAAAGTATGAGGGTGTTTTTTGTTTACTTTTTTGATTGTCACTGGATCACCATTTGAGTCTTTCCCTGCCTTTGTCAAATGTTTGGGTTTGAAGAAGGTGTTGTGTGAAAAATGAGTGAGAGGGAGACAAAGAGTGCCATAGATGTTAAAACCTGACTTTCCCTCTCTCTACCAAAGCAATCAGACATGAATGACGCGCTCCCATTATCTTTCCACCTCAGTCTTGTAGTTTCCAGCGTTCAACCCAAGTAGACCTCTTTTCATACTGACAGGTTGATTCTCAGAACAATCCTATTCATTCTCATGACGGGAACACAGAGAAAAGATCGAATCACATCTGTTCAAACTCTGGCCACTCTCTCATGAGGTGTCTATCAGTGAAGCGTTCAGGAGAAGTAGTGACAGTATTCTTTCTTTATTTTCAAAGTGTTGTTCAGATGTTGAGTCAGTGAAGAAACTATGTACATGTGTAAAACATTTGCAACAATTTGAATTGAAGGCGAATACATTTTGTTTTTATTTTCAATATTGTTCTTGATGACTATGATATCCTTGTGTCGCAGTCCTATATTTGATGGTTATGGCCTCTTAACTGACGCCTCTTGTATTTTAAAAACAACAAATGTTTCATGATACATGGTTGTGTATCATATTGTGATTGTGTTGTATGTCAGTGAATAGAACGCAACACGGACAACAGCATTAAGTGAGGAGGATATTTTGTATTTGTGTATTTGTCTGTATTTTGAACTGATCTGACAAAAAACATACAAAAATTAATCAGACGATTATCGATATCCATCTCTCTATCTCACGTTGAATTTTTCTGCACTTGAGCATCAATAGAATAAAGTAATGCGCTTTGACATCACTCGCACATAGAATATGCACAGCACTCAAAAACACTCAAAGCCTAATAATAAAAAAAGAAATACAGATGCAAGATTCAAGTAGTTTCTGCCTGCCTTCTGTCAGGCTGCTGAGACATTCCTATGGCTTCAACACCCTTCAGACCTGTTTACTTTAACTCAGCTCCGCTGAAATCCGAAGGCCTGGGCCATGCAGGGTTTCATAAATTACAGAATTTGACTCAAAATGGTGTCATACATGTCAGAAATAACCATCAAATACACATTTCTCTCCTATTTCTGTACCGTCAATGAGATTTGTGTTCAGTGCAGTTTATTCAATGGCAGAAAAAAATACACAAAAAAAGAAAACAAAACCAAAATAAAGCTGAAAAAAAATCTGACTTCTGCTGACAGGGTGTTTTGTTAGTATGTTTTTGGTTTGTATGTTTTCAGTTTTTATATTAACTGTACAGTTCAATCTTGGGTGAAAGGTGAAAAAAAATATTAAAAGATATTCTTGGGATATTTTCTCTGTATATGTTGTACCTGTTCCTGCTGGTACTGTATCTGGTATTCTGGCTCTGTCTAAATCACTGGAACTATGTAGTTCTTCACACTGTAGTATGCTGAAGAAGCGTTTCTTTGGTTATCTCAATGATGGCAGCAAAGTTTGTCTTATTTCAATGGATTCTACCACTTTTTGTTCTTCTTGATATTATACTAGTGTAATAGAAATTACTTGACAAAAAAGATCTGAAAAATATGTTGATGCAAAAGCAAACTGAAATAAACATTGATTGATGTACACAGTTGAGAGGTGTGTTTCACTGCTGCGTTGCAACAATGTGCAACTGTGTTTCCTGCTGACTGCAAATCAGTTTCTTGTGAGTGTCACTGCATCACACATGTGATCATGTCTGCCAACGGTAGCCAAAAGTAAAGCATGTGTCGATTGAACATGAAAGAACAGCATGGTTTTATCACTACATGTCCAGGCAGGTTTCTATATTTAAGGCCTTAAAAATTAAACTACACAGACAAATGAAAATACTCCCATGATAATAAACTATTTATTAGTTTATCATTCTACAAATCTCAAATATTACTGTTAGATTAAAAAAAAAAAAAAACAGCTTTCAAAAGAAGTCGAACAAATGCTATTCATTTCGTAGTTCAAATCTCTGCAAGACATTCACAGACAGAATATCAAACATAGGATATATAAATCTGAGCTACTTTACATAATTTTTTTCCCTTTTGCTCAACTCTAAATCTTAAAGAGCATTTTGTGTTGTACTGTTATTAATTCGAAGTCAGTCCAGTTTTTCAGTTATGTATTTAGTATAATTTTGTTTTATAAGCAAAACCACTTGAAAAGATTCTTCCATGGAGCAACAAATGAATAAAATCAAATATGGGAACGTATATAGTAAATACGTTGGGAACAATGTTGAAAACAATGTGGAAAAGACTCCCGATTTAGGATCAGGAGGAGGCTTTTCTTTGTAAGATGGTATTATTTTAGTCAATCTATGCTTCGGAGCAAGGGCGTACTTATGAGTTTAACGTAGGGGGGTGACACATATTGGAAACCTGACAAATCTGTATATATAAAATTCGTTGGGGTGGCACAAGTCCCCAATATTGGGGGTTCAAGTCCTCCCGATTCCTATGCCTATGCTTAGGAGACTGTAATAAAGTATTTCCTTTAATTGTAGTATTTAATTTTTGGTGTTTTCTTTTTAGTGTTTATTTGAACTTGCCTCTGGATCTATGATGGATTTCTTGATGTAAAGCCACGATACAGCTGCTGTAATCATCCAATCATATTTTATGTCTGATTCTTTTAGCCAATCAGATCAGAGTCGGTGAACTACCGACCAATGGAATCTCTGCATTCCGCCCCCTGATCCAGCCTCCTCCGCTCATTCACTGCGCCGTGAAGAATTTGGGGAGTAGCTGAAGATGAACTCCGGACCGGCGATAACAATTTAACCATGTTCACCGGAAAGAGTGCAGACTATGCCGCCGCTGTCACGTCTCGGTGAAAGCGTTACCCGCGGACGTTGTTGAAGCAGGAATGGGGAGGGTTTTCAGCGGCCCGGTTAGAGGAGCGTGAAGTCGCTATGTCTGCCGGTCGTTACTTCTGGCTGCTGCCGTTCTGCTTGTCGGTACTCGGACACCGACAGCCTCGAGATCCGCCCGGAGTTTCGGCGGCCTCCGTGCCCGCTGCTGTTTACACTTTGGTATGGGGACCCGGACTGGAGGCGAACATCGTCCTCCCTGCTCGGTTTTTCTACATCCAGGCGGTGGACAACTCAGGGAAGAAGTGAGTATCCGGCGGGCCCTGGCGGATCTCTCCTCCGTCTCCTCCGTCTCCTCCTTCTGCTCCTCCTGTTCCTTCTGCTCCTCCTGCTCCTTCTGCTTCTCCTGCTCCTCATTTTCCTCCTGCTTTCTCTCCTTCAGTCTAGACTGCATGTTCTCCACATGCCACCATATAGAACTAGTCACTGCACATCTAGATGTAGTTACTGTACATCTGCAACAAGTTACTGCACACAAAAACTAGTTCATGGACATCTAGAACTAGTTGCTGTACATCTAGAACTAGTTGCTGTATATCTAGAACTAGTTACTGTACATCTATAACTAGTTACTGCACATTTAGAACTAGTTACTGCACACTGAAGCAGCTCCTAAAGTACTGTCATACTCAAATACTGTTGCAGTCCAGGCTTAATTTTCTCAACATGCCTCCACCTGTAACTAGTTACAGCACACAAGCAGCTAACTACCTCACTGTTATACTCAAGTACAAATACTTTTGGAATCCAGACTTAATGTCCTCCACATGTCCCCACCTGAAACTAGTCGCTGCACAAAAACTGCTTCCACAATGATGGTCAAGTAGAATTACTGTTACACTCTTGGGTTATACTCTCTCACAAGAAAAAGTACAAATGATTAATTTTGTAGAAACATTGTGAAAGGCTGGCATTTGATTAAATATATTTATATAAAATATCTTGAAAACAGATTTCTGAGCAAACTAATGACGCATACAAAGTCACTCTGGCAGTTTGTTTTGAGATAAATGTAAATGTCAATAACATTGTTTTTCACCTTAAAACACTAAGCTTACAAACATGCAGATCAAAAAGTTTGAATAGTGTTTTACATTTCAGTAATTCATTAGTGACTGATTTTAAAAGTATTGAACTAAATTATATTTTTGTTAACTTGACCTAATTATGATTTGCAACCCAAAGTCTTAAGTCCAATGATAATAAAACCATAAAGACAAAGACATTGAAAGAAAAAAAAGTTGAATATCAGTTTTTTTTATTTAGACTTTTGAATATGAAATCCCTGAACATAACAAGATTTTATGTGTATATAAAACCCTAAATAAAATCTAGAGAAGTGTAGGAAAGATGACAAACCCTCTGCAGTGGAAAAACACTTCTGTAAAGCCATTGTCTGTGAAGACAGCTTTTCACTACAAGTTAAAGTGTTTGTTAGTTAGCTTTCATTTTTGTTTCAAGAAAAAGTTTATATTTTCAGGTAAACGATAAACCGCATTCTACAGTTATTACATTGTAAATGAGTTCTGGTGCTAAACTGGCACTTGTGTGATACATCTAACAGACAAAAATGTACAAAACAAATATACATTTTTCCATTTTTAAAACGAGTTTCACCATCTATTTTCAATTACCCAAATAACAGAATACTTTTCATTCAAATACTCTTCACAATTCAAGTTGAGATTTTACTTATCATGTACCACGTTTTTAGAAATCAGAACAGTAATGGGACATTCAGTTAGTAGATAATAAGTAACACAAATCATATTTATATCTCATTACTTGGCAACACGATTGCATATCTCAAGTTTTTAAGCATATCTTGAAGCTCTGATTGTATCAGGATCTGGAGTGTTGTTGGTTGTGAGTTTGGGCCAGCAGACTGTGTGTGTGTGTGTGTGTGTGTGTGTGCGTGTGTGTGTGCGTGTGTGCGTGCGTGCGTGCGTGCGTGCGTGCGTGTGCGTGATTGACAGCATAGTAAACAAACCCTGCACATGTAGTATGCTGAAATGTAAACTGAGACTGCAGACATGAAAGTTTGTGCCGCAGGCGAAAAACATGTTAGACAACCTCCAATGACTTCTTTCAGCTTACAAACACCTCCACGGGTACATTTAAGGTATCCTACTTTCTGTCCAGGTGTCACTTTCACATATGCTTTTGTTCACTCTCCAGGCTCCATTCATGCCTTCCACAAAAAAACATGACGCAGGTGTTGTCTGCTGGGATCGATAGGACACAATAACAACTCTTGAGAAGCTTTGAGTCAGATCAGGAAAATACAGATTTCTGATTTTTATTTCGTTTTTTTATTTATTTTTATTTCCATCTTTATTGTACCAAGATGTCCCATGGAAATCAAACCTGTTTAGCAAGCCATGGGTAGATCTATTCAAAGTGTTTCTATAGGTAAACAGTGGGATATTGTTGCTGAGCAAAGCATTTGAACATTACATTAATCAATGTATTCCATCTATGATGGGTGGAGTTTTGCGCCACTGGATCGCTCTGTTTGATTTGATCAATTATCTACTTCAATGAAAGCATCAGAATCCACATGACATGTCATCAAATATTCTTAACAGCCCTTCATTGTCTCCTCCTTAGTTTAACCACTTCACCAGGCGAGAAGTCGTTTGAGGTGAAGATCTTGTCTCCATCAGAACCCTTCACCAGGATCTGGATCCAGGTCCTGGATCGTCAGGATGGCTCATTCCTGGTCCGCTACAGGATGTATGCCACGTACACGGACCTCCACATCCACGTGTTGCTGCAGGACAACCACGTTGCCAAGTCACCGTTCATCCTTAAAGGTACAACGTGTAGGGAGTGAGCGTTCTGGTTGAGACATGTACAATGTAGATTAAAAGTATACATTGTTTCTCTGCAGGGCCGGTCTATCACGAGGGCTGTTTGTGTCCCCAGCCAATCGCTTCAGTGTGGGAGGATCACATGCACTGTCCTCAGTCCTTCGCCCAGATTGATAGGGACCTGTCCCTGTACACGAGCATCGACCCTGATTTGAATTCGCAGGAGATACCACAGCGCTTCGGGCAGCGACAGAGCCTCTGTCACTACACCATCAAAGACAACAAGGTATTTCACGACCAAAAACCTTGGATGTTTGATAAAAGATTAGCAGTTAAGCTCCACATTACCAGTTCTGTAAAGAGGTCTCACAGCCTGCTGAAGGACTGCACAGGTAATCCTGATTAAGACTCACTTGTCATTGTCACTGTGGGTGAGCAAAGGCATTTTTCTACAGAAGCTTGATGTCTATTTATTTTATACTTGAAGGAGGCAACTAATTAAAAAAGTGCTTAAGATCAGAAGCCCCCTCTATGTACTCTCTAGGTGAACCTTAATCATGGCCTGTTTCTTAAGAGGAGACATTTACGGTACTCCTAAAGGAAAGGGGCATCATGCTATTGAAGCGCTGTTACCTCATAACCCCACCGCAGCCCCTTTACCACAACAACAAAACAAAAAAAGCTGTTGTGTCTGTTGTTGCATATAATTTTTTACCTTTTTTTTTTTACTTCTTCAATCAGTGCCTTGCATATGGATGCTGATATACAAGGGGGAAAAAATAAACCTGGATTCCTTTTTTTTTTTTTTTTTTTTTTTTTTTTACATATGTAGTTCTAGCTGTATAATAATGAAGAGAGTTGTCAAGCTGACATATAATTAGGACCGCATTGTGAAGTCAGCTGCGGGAGCCTGAAGCCATGTGACACACCCGTAGGAGCAGTTTAAGGATACAACCTTCTCAAAATACCACTGTGGATGTCGGTCCAAGTACCTGTAACGGTGATATGTTTGCAGTCCTGGTCACACAGTGCTAGCATTACCTGGGAACATCCTACAGTTTAGTGTTTTGTTTTGTTTTTTTTTTCATTTGTCAACGATTTCACAGTCCTGTTTGGATTATTCTAGCAACCTATATGACGTTTTGCCTGTTCAACTTCAGTATTCTTTTTCTGTGTATACATACACCCATTTTTTTCCAGCTTTATGGAGCTTTTCATACATTCAGTGGCTTTTCACAAAAAGCTGTTCAATATCTCTTTTCTTAAAGGGAATTAAAATTTGCATCGGCTCATTGAGTCAGTATATACACTATGTAGTCTTGAGCCTATAATGTAATCTAAACCCTCGCCTACAACCTACTGGTATAACATTCAACATCACCTTCAGACGTGTGGTTCCTTGCCGCCCTCGGTTTTCAATCTCCTTTTCAGCTGCTGAAACGCTCAGAAATCAGACTGTCTTGGCTTGGATCTTCCTCAGCGGTCACTCATACAAGCTTTGGCTGCACTAAATACCTGACTGATGGGATCGGTGTCTGCTCTGCTGAAAACCTTCTGCTGTTGCAGTTTTGAAATAAAGCCCTGAGCATAACTATATCCTATCAGAGGTGACAATCAACACTGGACTCCTATGATGATGAAATAGTAACAACTAACAGAAAGCCTATTTGAAGATAAAGGTCCCATATTGTTGAAATCGTGGTTGTTGTTGGTTAATCATGAAGCAGATGTACACTAGGTAACGCATATACTCACAGTCTGTATGTAACTGTGTCTGTATGAGCTAATTCTGCAGGTCTATGTGAAGCCTGGATGTACGGCTCCCGTTAGAATAATTTAGTTAGACGAGGCCTGTTTTTGGCAAGTCGTCCAAGAGACACTTGAATGAGGACGATATCGACCTTGTTATGGCAATAAATACCTCAAATTTCCCTTATTGTGATTGTTCAAACTGCCATGTAAAAAAATGATACTCAAAAGGTTACTGTTAATTTTGTTAAAAGCTACTTGTGTCCTCGAGGCCGTGATTGTGATGTGAATTAAAATAAGATGAATCTGAGGAGTGTGTCTATAGACTTGTATAAAATATTGTGTATTTCTTTAGGTGTATGTTAAAACGTTTGGAGAACATGTGGGCTTCAGAATCTTCATGGATGCCATCCTTCTGTCTCTCACCAGGAAGGTATGTTTCTCTTTTGCTGCCACTTCTTTTAACCAATCAAAGAATATGGTTATGAGTTATCAAGTTGTTTTTTTTTCTTTCTCGTTTACTGTAATGAATATTGTGTAAAACATTCCCAAGTTAAAGTTTTCAAAAAGATCTGAATGACTTATTAGATATATTTGTTTTGAGTTCTTCTCTTGTGCCTGTGTGTCCAGGTGCAGCTACCTGATCTGGAGTTCTTTGTTAATCTGGGCGACTGGCCTTTAGAGAAGAGGAAACCCACCGACAAGCTTCACCCCATCTTCTCCTGGTGTGGCTCCAACAACACCAGAGACATTGTGATGCCCACTTATGACCTGACGGAGTCTGTCCTCGAGACCATGGGAAGGTGCGTTGTCACAGCCATAACACAGACTGCAGGTGGCGGCGGCCGATTCCAGCTTACTGTCGGTAAAGTAAAGATATACAGATGGAAGGTCAGCAGGCCATCACAGGGTTAACAGAGAGACAGGGTGACACACACTCGCTGTCACATTTATAGGCAATTACAAAAAACTTGTCACAAATTTACAATTAATTTCAATGAACTTCAACCGTTTAAGAGATGACGCACAGTAGCTTTCTCGAAATGCTCCATGGCTTGAGCTGTTTTAAAATAGTGACTCCAGTCTCATGATCACACCGTCAAATATTGTAAACACAAAAGTCTGTGCACCCACTGAGTTATTGTGAGGAACTTTGCTTTTCCCCCAGTCCACTGGTGTCATTGCCTTGCCAGTCAACAAAAGTCATTGTGACATAGCGTCAACAAAAATAGTAGTGGATCTCATAGGACATTTACTTTAATGATCTAAAGTGTAGGATATTATTGACATGCAATGTGATTCACTATTGTTCTGTAAAATACCTCTTGTAATTTATCAAAAGTTTATCAAAAGTGGGGAGAAAAAATACAGAAACACAACTAATACAAATTTAGTACAACAGTAACTTTGGCAGATGCAATTTCCAGCAAAAAAAAAAAAAACATTTGGAAAAAAACAGCATTATGTCCTTCCTCTGAACAGAGTCAGCCTGGATATGATGTCCGTTCAAGCCAACACGGGGCCGCCGTGGCCCGAGAAAAATGCCACGGCCTTCTGGAGGGGGCGTGACAGTCGTCAGGAGCGTCTGGAGCTGGTCAAGCTTTCGAGGGCTCACCCTGACGTCATCGACGCTGCTTTCACCAACTTCTTCTTCTTCAAGCATGATGAGAGTCTGTACGGGCCGCTGGTCAAACACGTCTCCTTCTTTGACTTTTTTAAGGTGAAGGTTCATCATTTATACCTAACAATAACATATAAGACAATACCAGCTACTTCACTGGTCAATCAGTACTCTTAGTGCAATATGCTGATTTAATCATTCTAATTTAGAAACGTCAGAATATTTGCAACAATCTTCATTTACAATTTATTGAGTAACTGGAGTGGGCATCAGTCTGGTAATACGATGAATACACTTTCAATCAAATCCAATACATCAAATCCAATCCAAAACTAAACTAAACTACATACTGCAAATTCATTTCTAGTTTTAGGTTTATAATCTATAGGAAAAATACCAACCGCATTAATAACAGAAAAATGAAAAGTATTCCTCGTTTTTTATGTGAAGTAATTTTTTCCAGGGGAGAACACTGAGACAGGAAGTCGAGCTCCTTCCACCAAATAGTACCTGCTGTGTAAAGTCAGTCATATAATTTGATAAACACTATAATAAATGTCTCACACAAGCACAAACAGAACAGTGAATTCAGGTTGGGTTTTTTTATACAGTCTGTCACTCTGAATGAGAGAGTAATTTCTTTTTTTTTTTTTTTTTTTCCTCTTTCCACTATCAGTACAAGTACCAAATAAACATAGATGGCACGGTTGCGGCGTATCGCCTGCCTTACCTGTTGGCAGGAGACAGTGTGGTCTTCAAACAGGATTCCGGCTATTATGAGCACTTCTACAAGGAGCTTCGACCCTGGGAGCACTACATCCCTGTGAGGGCAGACCTGGGAGACCTGCTGGAGAAGATCCAGTGGGCCCGTGACCATGATGACGAGGTCAGAATGAAACACTCTCGTTCACTTTCTGCCTTCAACGAAACCAATCGTGGATTCCTCTTGCGTCTGGTAGTAAATTGTCTCCTGTTTCTGCGACTCTTCCAGGCAAAGAAAATTGCACTTGCCGGTCAGCACTTTGCTCGCAGTCATCTCATGGGTGACAGCATATTTTGTTACTACTTCAAACTTTTCCAGGTAGTGTTTCTTCACTCCCGGAGTTCTGGTGTGAGCTGTATCAAGAGTGAAACTCTTTCTCACGGGGCTTTTCTTCTTGTAGGCATATGCCAAACTCCAGGTGACCGAGCCAAAGATTCGCAACGACATGGAGCTGGTGGAGCAGCCTGCTGATGAACTGTTTCCATGTTCCTGCCACAGGGCCATGGTAAAAAGATACCAATAGTTTCACCTAATGAGTAATCGCTTCTGTTGTCAGCGCGGCAGTATATCACTCAGTTTTCACTGGTTACTTGATTGTAGCAGTAACCCGTAAGTAAGCACTTTAAGCAGTTTTCTTCAATACTGCAACACTGCTTTAGCAACAAATGCAGCTTATTTATTGAGACCCAATGTATCAATGGAGACACGTCTGTTCGATGTCAAACACCTGTCAAACGCACCAGAAGTCAATCTTGTCGATAATAGAGGTTAGTTAAGGTCAGCACACACTCACCTGCTGCATCTTAACAATGGCTACCAGAATAAAGCTCTTTTTTTTCTACAGCACCTTTGAATTGTGAGCCTCTAGAAAGTAACTGCGGGTTATCAGGAACAAACCTGCTGAGATTCATGACTGTAAAATAGGTAGCTCGGCTAAAGGCTTATTAAAAATATCAATGTATATACACACACACACACACACACACACAAATATATATATATATGACCAGGGAACATTTAAACTTTATTATTTTGTATAATATTATAGAAATATTTGCCTCTCTGATTTTACCATGTTGTTTTTGTTTTTTCAGGTGAAGGATGAGCTGTGATTACCTGTTGGCCACAGATCCCATCCTCATATTTGATATACAGCCATTTTTTCCTCTCAAATTATGACTTGATTGTATAACTTTGACATTCTCATTTTTGATAAAAATGTTTTTTTTCTTTTATATGTTGTAAGTTTTGTTTTGTTTTTGTTGTCTGTCCTAATCTAATATGGCAACCCATGTCATTGCTGGAGGGAATTATCTATTTTTCCAATGTAGCATGATCCAGACTCTCCTGTTCCCCTTGTGATTTTCACTCAATGTTCAATCTCTCATATTGTTATCTGCCACAAGTACACATGATGGGTTTTTTTTACAGTGAGATAAAGCCTGATCAAGTGCAACAAGTTCATTCAATGCACAAATCAAGGCAGCAAACAAGCATTTCACCATATTACTAATAAATAAAACTAACTCAACCAGTAAAAAGAATAAAAATGCTTGGACAATTCCCCCTCCCAACTTCATACTATTGCACTTGTGAGTTTATACACGACATCTCCATTGTGCTAATGTGGTGGAGTTGGAATGACTCCTCCTGGACGCTGAGTGTCGCTCCATCTAACACGTGTGTTAAGTCATTGCTCTCTCTATTGATAGAGGTTTTGCAGATGACTGGGTTCCCAAAGTCAATGGTTTGTTGGGGAAAGATTGCACTCGTTTGCGTTCATGGGGGAGATAGTCTGAACTCCTCTTCCACGGAGGATGAATCTGAAAAACCACAGTGACTTTGGCTGTAAGAACTGACAGTGGTTAGATTCTCTGATCTAAGCCTGAACAGTTCTTTTTTATGTGAGCAGAGTTCTGACTTCTTTTTTTTTACCGGGTTAACCAGGTTAAAACCCATTGAGATTAATCTATTTTTCAAGAGTGATCTGGCCAGACTGCTGAGTGGTAATGCTTTTCTGCTTGCTGTTACAGCTTCGTGGAGGAGAGAAGCATTTTGCACCTTTAAAAGTTTTACTTCCTTTTCTAAGTCTGCTTTAGTTTTACAGACGAGGGTGGATTGCCTATGAAAGATTAGAAGGAAACATCTCAACAATAAGCCATGTTGGAATTTATTTCCTCATCAGGATCAAGTGGCATCAATTATGTTAGCGGTTTGGTTATCTATAATGATTAATAATTAATCAAAGATAGTTATTAATTATTTATTTGAAAATGTAATCTGATTTGTATCAGATACCTCGGGAGCACCACCTATTTTAACAGGAAATGATAGCCAATTCAGTTATATCCGTCTCATAACACGCACCAAGATGATTACATTTTAATGGCAATAAATAAGCTTTACATGAAATAAACAAAATTTCATGAAAAAATAAATTTTTTACTCAAAAATTCAGATTGTCTTGCAATTTAAATATTTTACTAGTATTGATAAACAACGTGATGTTCAACTGGCGGAACTATTTATAGGGGACAGCATTAAACGCAACACATTCACACTAGTATTATTTTAACATTTATTATGTGTTAATTAATTTATTTATTTCTACAAGCTTTGTGAAACAATGTGTGTTTTCCATCGTCACTCCGAAACTTTCTGAGCGGAGCGCAGAGGCAGATTTTCAGGTGAGGGAGGGGCGGAGGGCTCGGTGAGCAGAGTAGAGCAGCAGTTCAGTGACTCAACGTCAGCTACGTACTGACCGATTCAGAGAACGATTTCTAGAGTTTGGAGCACACTCGGGAGTCGGGAATCTGTGTGAACCACTGTAGCGAGCTGAATCGGACATACGAGGTGAGCGACTGAGTCGAGCATGCGTGCTGAATGCCTCACTTGAGCTTAAGGAACCTGTAGCTGCTGTGCTTAGCAGCTATTAGCACTAGCGGCGCGGCTAAGCAATTAGCTGTAGCAGCACGGCAGCTTTCCACCTCCTGTTTGCAGCTAGTTGGCTTCGCAAGAATGGCAAAGTGAACGAGTTCATGAACGTGATAACTCGTGAGTCACGGTTCAGTAAAGTGACTCTCGGGTTTTGAGTGGTTCGTTCTAACTCGTCCATCACTATTAAAGAGGAAATGTTGGTTTGACACGGATATCATGGAGGAGGTAAGTTTTTAACTAGTTCTGCTCCTTTATCATCACTTTTAAATGTTTGTGTGTTTGTAGACAGCGGGAGGAAACCAGAGGATCTGCAGAAAACCTACATGAGGGAGATATTCTGGTGTCCTTCCGGAGTCCAAAATGTGTTAAAATTATTTGATGACATGAAATGTTTTTACTTCTAGTTGTGTCCTTGAGACTTGAGAGTAGAAGTTTGCAAGTTCGAATCCCAAGTTCGTCTTTTTATGTGGAACTACTCATTGTGAGCAACAATTCATTCCACAGTCAGTTATCCTCAAATTCTTGTTGCTGTTTCCTAAAGCTAATAATGTCACATTTACTTTATTGTTTATGTGCAACACAGTCTAATACTCATACATACATACATACAATGGAGAATGAGTTAAACTTTTTATTGTACCATTTTTAATGATTGTCATTTGTTACTCAGAATTCTGACTTTAAAGCCAGAATAAAATAAGAAATTTTTTTTTTTTTTTTTTTTTTACCCTAATCCTCATCATGTTTCTCTCCTGTTTGACTGATAATCTGTTTTTTCTCAGGAGGCCGTGAAGGTGCCATTCGGGACAAAACATCTGGAGGGACTTTTGAGTGTCCCGGCGGCTGTGAATGCCGTGCAAACAGCCGTGGTGCTGACACACGGAGCAGGAGGAGACATGAACTTCAGGCAACTGCTGTCTCTGTCTCGCTGTCTGGCATCATCGGGATTCATCTGTCTGCGTTTCACATGCAAAGCTTTAAACCTGGGCTACAGAGTGAGGGCTTACCGTGCTGTGTATGTGAGTATCATCCATCACCAACAACCATCTCTCTACTAATATCACAATATTATTATCAAGCTTCACAAACTGCTCTTGTTTCCTTCCCCTAAGGACTACTTGAAGTCACTACAGAAGTTTACCATTAATCACATATTTTTGGGAGGTAAGCAACAATACTAGGCTTAAGATGTGTCAAAGCCAGGCTGATGATGAATAATAGAGATCATTTTCAAACTTTTGGGAAGTTTTGAAATATGAAATTGTCATTTGGAAGGATGCAGACCCATGCAGACAAATTGAAATGATTAAAACAAGCTGGGGTAGGAAATAGCAAGTGTAACATACAAGGGTTGCAGGCCATGTAGAGAAACTTTAGCTGTTTTTCAAGGTCAAATCTTTTGTTTTTCATTAATAAATCAATTTTATTTCTATTAAGTTCTGTATTAAGAATAGTGTGTTTTAATGTGAAATAATTTTTAAGTCAAAATGAAGCATGTGGATATGCCCTTTGGCCATATGGTATTAGAAGCTGTGCAACTGTCAAAATGAGTGAAAATAACTATATGATAGGTTGATGTTTAAGAAAATGTTGAAAATAAACACTGGTAAAATACCAAAAAAAATTACTGGCCTTAACATACAGCCAAAAATATGTTTCAAAACTATTGTATGGTTAAAATCACCACTATGTTGAAGCGCTTAATCTGTACAGAATGTAAAATATATGTTACCTCACAAAAATAAGCCTTCATAGTATACGTATATCTGGTAGCACTGAGTGGGACTTCCTGAACATTGTGAGCCGTCCACAGGCAGATCTATGGGATGTCGGGCTGCTGTAACACTGGCTCGACAGCTGAGTGATGAATCAGAGGATACTGTGCAGGGTGTCCTCTGTCTGTCTTTCCCCCTGCACCCAGCGGGACAGACACACACCCACCGCCAGCGCAGTGAGGATCTCCGGCTGCTGCCTGGCCACATGCGTGTGCTGTTTGTGTCGGGCACTGAAGACAACATGTGTGACAGGGTGAGGGAGGCTGCCAGAGGAGCCTGTTGCAGCCTTATTTCACATTTTCACCATATTAACTATGCTTGTTGAACCATTTAATCTTGTTTTAAGTGGGACTTTTTGTGCTTCCTTGAACTCGCTGTATTGCTGTTTATTGCACATTCCAGTCTATCAATGATTCGTAATATCACATGTATTCCTGAGTTCTTCCTTTGTTCTGTCTTTAACATAATGCGATTTTGTCCTAATAATCTAACTTATACCACAACATTGATGTTGCTCTCTGTCTTGACTCAGGAACTCTTCAATGGGACAATCAAGGAAATGAAAGCTCTGGTTGAGGTTTTATGGATACAAGGAGGCAGCCATGGACTGACAGTGAAAGCAAAGGCTGAGGAAGTTGTGATGGATGAAGTGAACTTAAAAGTTGTCACCTGGCTGAATAGTACAAGAAACAGAGACTAAATATCCTCATTGCATTATTATATGTATTTATCTGTTTTAGTTTGTTTGGATTGTGAAATAAAATAATTATTTTATACATTGCATGTTTGAGGTGTGGGGCCCATTTCTCTGCCCTGAAAAATCAGTATGCTGTCAATCTTTGCATGTATTTTGCATGATGTTAGCCTATGATAGGCCTGCAATGTACGTAAGTTAGATGAACACAAATAGTGAGTGCTATGATTGATTGAAGAACAAAACCTACATATAAGACGGAGCTGGCTTTCAGAAGCTGAGATGCTTTTCTGCTAGGAAAACACAATTGTGGAAATAGTCCAATCAAGAACGAGTGGCCACATTTAGGATGAGAAAAGCCTTAAGTACTGACAAGGTGGTCAAAACAAAGGAGGAGCTGGAAAAGCTGAGGACAGACCTCAGTCAGGAAAAGAAAGACCTGCTGAAGGTGACAAAAGAGGCTGACATGATGCAAAGAGCTAATCTGCCAGTGAAAACACAATTATCTCCTTTGGAAACAGCGTGGTCTAAAAAGCAGGAGAAGCTTCATATCAGTCTTCTCACAGCTTCATCTTCAAATCTGGGTTTGCATTTGGTTTCTCTGATGGAAATCCTTAATATAATCTAACACCTAAATAATTGAATCATTTATTTTTAATCTTTTGATTTTTAGAGAGTATTATCACATCAATGTTCAAAAGTATCTCTGTGATTTGAATGTCATGACACAAATCAGGCTAGAAGTTTTACATAGAAGGTTTACATAGAAGTAAATACTGAAATTGTGGATTTTTAGACGTAGTAGAGCAGCCCGCTGATGACTTGTTTCCATGTTCCTGTCACAGGATGATGTTGAATGATGCCAATAGGTTTACTTCAGAAAGAAATTGACTCCTTTGTCAGTGCTGCAGTATGTCAGTCAGTTTTCACTGGTTATTTGAATATAGCAGTAAGCAAGAACATTAAGCAGTCCCTTTGTAATACTTTAATACTGCTTTAGCATTACAGCAAGTTGTGCAAAAGCTACTGAAACATTGAACAGTTGGACAAGGGCATTCAAAAGTTTAGAGAATGTCACATTCATTTCACCTGTAAAGCTGTATTTTAGGTTCATCTTGAAATTCCGCTGAATATTCCTAAATTATTGGGAATAATGTATATCTAATTTGCCACCTTTAATATTATTAGTATATTTTATTCAATTTTAGTCTATTATATTTTAGTTTGAAATGTTGCAATCACGCGCTGATCAGCGGGGCTTTCATTGTGAAAACCCCGAAGCGGAAGAGCGGGTCGGTTGCACCGGAAGTTGTGGAAGACAAGTTACTGAGCGCTAAAAAAAATTCTGGGTTGGATGTCCTTTTGACTTCGCGAACAACATGGAGAACGTTTGTGTGGACAGTTTGATCCTGAAGCTTCACGACGTGAACGCGGTGAAGTTTGGAGAGTACAAGCTGAAGAGCGGCATGATGACGCCCATTTACATCGACCTGAGAGTGCTGGTGTCCCACCCAGCACTCATGAACCAGGTAAACACGTGCAGCCTGCAGCCCCCCCCCCACGAAGAGGGGCCAAACACATCTAAACAATAGCTTCTCTTTATGTTAAATACATGCCAGCACAGTTTGGTAAATGTGTCTTTTTGTTCTTCGTTTTGGGATTGAAATCGATGTGCACGTGGTTGTCTTATCACACTGAAGTTTCAACACACAGACACAAACACACACACAGATTATTGAACTTTTCAGTTATCTTAACTATCCTGAGTCTGCCGAGCCGTGACAGATTGATGTGCCCCCTCTGAGCTTCAATCTTTCACCAAGCACGAGTTTGGAGCCAATTACATTTTTCTTTCAAAGGATTTGTAATATTAATAATAATTTGTAATATGATAAACAAAACGAGCAAAAAGCACCATTTGGGAAGGCTGAGGTTCAACCATCCTACAGGTACAGGATGATCAAACTTTGGTCAACAGAAAGTGAGATGACATTGTTAGTTATCAGCAAAAATGTATTATGAAAGAAAGAAAATGATATGTACCTATCTGTTACATGATGCCACACATCAAGTTTTCTATCAGCAACCACTACGTTGTGGTAAATCCGAAAGTGATTACTGTCACATGCTGGATGTCACAATTTACATAAAAAATAAAATATGTGGTTGGAGTTCAAAGTTTAAGCTTAGTGTAGCTGTCTGAAAGCACACTTCAAAAGGCAAACAAACAAAGAATTTTACGTTAAGAAATAAAGCAGACAGTGAAAAGCAAAGATTCTTATTTTAACAGATATGCAGAATCAGACTCAGAAGTGGGTCAAATCAAAAGTCTGCAACCCTTTTCATGAAACTTCACAGTTGAATTCTGATTATCTTTCAGAAGGATTCTAATTTTGCATTGTGAGGTGACTGTAATCCATTAAAAGAACAGATACATAATGTGTGAATTTATGTTCTGTCCCAATACTTCCAAACCCACTGCTTTAGTTTAACGTGAGAAACAGGTTTAACTTTAATAGCTTCGAAAACAACATTTTGTTTGAAGATGTTAATCTTGGTTGTTTTTTGCTGTATGCTAATTAGGCCTGTCTTTATTGTGAGTAAGAAATGCAAACATTTGATTGGAGATCTCTATTTGGGGTCCAATCGGTTTAAATTTTATTGCTTTAACATGGATCATTGCGTACTCAGACGACGAAACCTGCTTCACCTCAGCTTTTCCAAACCGTGTTCCGCCATATTCAAGTTATTACCTTATTCTGCTTTGCAGGTTTCAAGTGTCCTATACCAGAGGGTCCATGAGGAGGAGCTGCAGTTTGACTCTGTATGTGGAGTTCCTTACACAGCTCTCCCTTTGGCCACAATCATCTGCTCCAAACATGAACTTCCCATGCTCATCAGGCGCAAGGAGGCCAAGGACTATGGTGAGTCAGGCACATCATTACCAAAACTGGGACCCCGTAAGTAAACTTGTAACAACCGGCATTGTTACGAGCTGTTACTGTAGAGGTATGGTTTTTCATGCTTTTAATTATTTATTATAATGTATATATAAAACATGGCCAAATTTAAAAGATGTAGCCAATTTCATCATGTTGCTCTGAACATCTCATTGTTGTGTGTCAGCTCTACGCAGCTCTTAACATGCACTGTCAAAATGTGCCATCAACTGTAGAGTCTTTCCATGTTAAATATAGACTGAATATGTTGTAATAAGCTCCTCAAACCTTCAATTTGGTTAACTCTTTGATTATCTGTACTATTTGAACCCACGGCATTCTTGCTGTGAGGCCAGAGCGCAAACCACTGCACTACTATGTGGGGAGCTGGAATCTGTCCAAACTAACATAGGTGACAGGCTGGGTACACAATAGACAAGATTGTCGGCTCATTATAAGGCTGAGGGACGCTTGCTTCCAACTTCCAGTCAGCCCAGCGTGCATGGATTCTGTTTGATTGATTATGAGTTTGATTGAGTATGAAGAAGGAAAAACAAAACATTTAGATCGTGCAAAACATCCCTCACATAAAAATCCCGGCTCAGATTGAAGCTCACTGAGCTTTGAAATGTCGGGATTCATTCTCGGGTAATGCTGATGGAAGAATGTAAGTTACATTTTTAATCTAAACTGCCAGTTTGTGGAACGATAATCCGTCTCATGCCACCCTGCTGCAGGAACAAAGCGGATGGTTGAAGGCTTGTTTCGTGACGGGGATACATGTCTGATCATCGAGGATACTGTGACCAGCGGCAGCAGCATCCTGGAGACTGCAGAAGTGCTCTATAAAGAGGGTCTGAAGGTAAAGGAGCAGAAATATCTCGTTAGATAAAATAATTGATTTGTTTTGTGCTCCTGAATGGCATGACATTCATAAAATAATCTTTGTTTCCTGAAGGTGACAGACGCAATTGTACTAATGGACAGAGAGCAAGGGGGAGTGGAAATGTTGGCCTCTCGTGGAATCAAGCTCCATCCCATCATCTCCATGTTCAAACTGATCAACGTCCTGCTGGCAGCTGAACGCATCAGTGCAGAAACGGCACAGAGCGTCCGCAAGTTTATCCTGGACAACAACACATTCAGGTTGCCCTTCTGTACTCATTTGCCTGCTTTAATGGCAAAACACCATCTCTGTATCTTCAGTGCAAACTACATGGTAAATACAAAGTGGCATTCTTTTGTTGGTTTTGTTTGCTCCATCTTTTCCGTTTTAGCTCCAAAGAGGAGAATGGAAATGACACTCCCGCTGCCAAGAAGCCATGTGTGGAACAAAACCAGCAGCTGACCTATGCGGAAAGAGCCAAGCTACGAAGTCAGTTGTATTTACGGCAGAGTTTTCTCCTGCCTCACTTGGACCACAGTGGCGTGAATTTTTTTTTTTTTAAACTACTGAGACATGCAAATAAATACATAATGATATTTTTAGTATTTGCCACAAGTTATAAACAAAACACACGTTGGTCATCTGTTGTGCGTCATCTTCTACATGACTTTCACAGTGATGCTGTGTCAGTTGCAACACAATGTATGTTTTTCTTTTTCTAAAAAGAAGTCAAAAAGCATCGAGAACGTTATGATAAACAAATTAAGGTACGCCCAAGTGGACTCGGTTATTTGGTGCATGCTGTAGTGCAGGCAGCAGTGTTGTTGAAACCATACTGGGATTTGTTTTGCAAGAATGAGACGCCCTAAGTTGCAACCCAGTGAAATTCCAGATCGGTGCAGGAACTAAAACTGCATTTTATCTGCAGACATTCACCCTCTGGCATCCAAACTGCTGAGCATCATGGAGGAGAAGCAGTCCAACCTCTGTGTCTCCGCTGACGTGACCTCCAGCGAGGAGCTGCTCCAGCTGGCCGAGTCTCTCGGCCCAAAGATCTGCTTGCTGAAGACCCACGTGGACATCCTCAAGGTGCTAAGACGACCAGTCTGCTTTTAACATTGTTGGTGTTTGATTGCACCGGTGGACCCATGTCTTTATTTCATGCTTTAACAGGACTACACGGCTGCGTTCGGCCAAAAACTGCAGACTGTGGCTGAGAAACACAACTTCCTCATCTTTGAAGATCGCAAGTTTGCCGATATTGGAAACACGGTCAAGCATCAGTATGAAGGTGATATAACTCACTTTGTGCGGTTTTGTCACTTCAAACGTCGTCATGCAGTGTATCAACATCTGCAGTGGTCTCACAAAGTTGATGCCTCTGCTCTCCAGGTGGTGTGTACCAGATCTCCTCCTGGTCCCACATAGTGAACGCCCATGCGGTGCCAGGCCCCGGGGTGGTGAAGGGTCTGAGCGCTGTAGGAAAGCCTCTGGGCCGAGGCTGTTTGCTCATAGCACAGATGAGCTCCCAGGGATCGCTGGCTACTGGTGAATACACAAAGGCTGTGGTAAGGACGCTGCGCTTTTCAATCTGTCTTAGTCGGATTATATGTGTTTTCTCCCTACATCTTCATGTATTGTGTGTCTTTACAGCTACAGATGGCAGAGGAGCACTCAGACTTTGTTATTGGATTCATCTGTGGCTCCAGTATCACAAAGAGGCCAGAGTTCATCCACATGACCCCCGGGGTGCAGATGCAGACTGGAGGTAACTATGGTGGCCATTTTGATGAAAATAATTTCCCATCAGCTAGTTTTGTGTCAGGGACCATAAAAAAAAACTGCGATCTTGTCGTTTTTTGATGTATTGATTAGCGGGTTATCACCATGCAAAGTATAGGATTTCTCTCTGGCTGCAAGTTTGACACTCTGACCACAGCGCGGTTTGTGCTTGTCCATGATTTTTTTTTTTCTTTAAACATTTTTAGATGAACGGCATCTTTTATTTAGGTTTAAAAATGTACATGTAGCCTGATTTTGCCAGCTTCACTTAAAAGTAGTTACCTCATGCAAAGAGACACCAATTCCAAAATCTGCCACACTTAAAAACACCTCAGTGGTGCACAAGTCCTTTTGACTCACTATTTGAGTTAAAAAAAAAAAAAAAAAAAAAAGATTATTTCACTGTAGAAATTTTTAACTATAACTGCATTCTCTTTTTCCTGATTAAAATTTTCAATTACTGAGCACCAATATCAAGCTGAGCACAATGTGATCAGCCAGCACTTAAACTACTGTATTATTTCCTGTACAACACCAGCCAATACATCAGGTTTTCTAGAAACAATAGCTTGAATATCTTTCTTTTAATAATCAAAGATTCTCCAATTTGTGTTTTCATGTCTCATCTTAAACACAAGGTGGTGCTGTAGGACCAGAAATGACTCCTGGCTCTGCCTTAAAGCCCCAACCGCCTCCCATCAATTTGCTTTATCTCCTCTTCTCCCCAAACAGGAGATCTGCTGGGCCAACAGTACTCCACCCCAGAGGACGTCATCGCCAACAAAGGCTCTGACATCATCATTGTTGGACGGGGCGTTTTGGAGGCCTCTGATATGCTGAAAGCTGCCGAGTCATACAGAAAGTCGGGCTGGGATGCTTACACAAAGAGAGTAGGCCAAAGTGGCCAGTAGGAAGCTCAGGAACGACATTTAAATCAGTCCATTGAAAATAAAAATTCTTAAGTCCAACCTGCGGAAGAACTACAGGGATTCTCCAGGAAGTCCAGTCAGCACATGATTGTATACGTAGTGACCCTGCAGACGTGTGCCCTGTACATTACACAACCACACAGCTTGGAAGTGATGTGCTGGCATGTGATTCAAAATATATATACATTCATACTTTTTTCTGGTCTAGATTAAATCTGAAGTGATCCATCCATCCAACCAGATGTAAAGTGTGTTTTTAAAATGTATTAAACTGATGTCTCAGGGCCAGTTAGTATCCTGCAAATGGAAATTGTGGGTAACCTTTTTTTTTTCTTCTTTGAAATCTTGTTTTGTGTTACATCATTAATTTACCTTTTGCAGCAAATCTATGCTTTTTTTCCACAAAAGCAGTAGTTTTAATCAGTGTGCTTCAAAATTACACCCTCATTTGTTGAAACACTGAAGCAATATTCAAACAACAAAAACAGTATTATGAGTTACATCAAAGATTTCTGCGAGCATGGAAAGTTTAGTAAACATTAGTATTCACAGATGTGCTGATGACTTCTAGAATTTTAGTATCCAATAGTGTTTATTTACCAGTTCCCTTTTAATTTGGTCACTTTGGCTAGTATCTATGCCGTACATCCTTCCTGCTGCTACGAGCATTCCCAGCTATGTCCCCCACACCAAGCGCAGGACTCGTTCCAAAGTTCAAAAAGATCTTTTCATTTTTTCAACTGGAGCTTCAACACAAACGTATTACAAAGAACAGCAAAATGACCTTCAGTTGCTTTTTCTTTCGGCGGTTATGAGTTTCTAATTTGATTGACAATTTCAGTAGCCATTGGTGCTGTGTGTGCATTGTCACACCGTATAGTTGGAGGTGATTGGATGTAGGATCAGTTTACAACCTTCTACAGGTGGAGTCATCTGAAATCAGGTATGAGGAAAGGGAAGAGGAAAGGAAGGAAATTAAAAGCAGTGTTTAAAATATTTTTTATTGAATGGTTACCTGGCACACATGAAGATATAAATGAAAAACAAGACTTATAGATGCAAGTTTGCATGGAACTGTATTTCATTTCATAGGATTTTATGTTGTCACACCTGTGTCTCCTGTATATTTTTCCAGCAAAAAGTGGTTGCTTTGACTGGCTGCACTATTGGTCAAAATTATGTTTTGTTTTCCGATTTCATTCGGGATCCTTAATTTAAATTTTCATAATTTGTTGTGACTTTCGATGAATTGAACTGATGGCTTCAGATTTGCGTGGTTGGCTACAGTCCAGTAAAAAGTTGAAATAAGGAACTGTGGTGGGGCTTCTTACAGTTTGGTCAACCACGGTTATCATTTTATCTTCATGTGTGAGTTAGAAATGGGATTAATGCAACTGTCTTGCTTGTGAACCGTCCCTGTGTTTTCTTATAAAACAAAGTGTCCTGTGTTCATTGTGACAGTTTCTTTTGTCTGCAGACTCGTGTTGAACTCTGTGACCAGCGTCCTTGATAGTTGTACAACAGTTCCTACTAATTTACATTATTTTATTCCCTTTCCATTTAACTGGTTAAAAATCATGTTTAATTTATGAGACCATCTCTGTCGTTCTACTTTTGGTTTCTTATTTCAGGGGGGAACATTTTTTCGGTGAGGAAAACCTCTTAATAAATATGATGAAAATGTGTCATAATTTATGTTTCAAGGTTTATATTATTCTAACAAGACATTTAATACCTGGTGTCACCGGTGTCTAAACTATTTTGTGCATTTAAATTAGGGATTTTTTTGTGCATGTAAAAGGAAAAATATCCCATAAACTTGTCTCAGTTGACACCCTTTTGTTCATATCAAAAGTGGGTACATTCAGATATAAGAAGAAGAAAAAAGGTACTACCTTTATGTTTCGAATGTAAACTGAATAGGTCAGACAATAACTGGGAGCTGAATAAAATGTCACTGTTGAACATGCCTGCAAGGCAAATTTATTTGTAGAGCACTATTCAAACACAGTGCAATTCACAGTGCTTTACAAAGAAATAGTATATATTTCAATATGAATGTATACACAATGATGAATGGCAAAGCAACTTGGATCAGTGGTTTGCTATTTAATCCATTATCCATGATAATGTAAAGTATCAGATTTCATTTTGTAAGCCTGAGTAGGTCATATATTTTTACAAATGTATATATTTTTCTGTCCTTTTTTGTCATCTATACATTTTATTTAGAGTATAAGATTATCTGGAGCCCAGTTTACAGTGAGGGAAAAGCAGGTAACACTTTAGGCAGATTGTGAGTCCATCACAAGACAAACAGACCACCACATACAGTCAATTTAAGGATGCCTGAAATCCATGTATATGGACTTTGGTAGGATACTGGAGTACCTTGACTAAAACTCGTGCAGTTTTAGGGCCAGATGATGACAACTCCACTGTTTGGTCCCCATATTTTGCATATTACCAGTATGTATAATCAATCTTTTAGAGACTTAATATGGATTTGCTAGATATGTATGATTTCAGGTTACATTGAGGGAACAATCACTATTTGTGCTCAAAGAACTTATTGTATGACTTGAAATGACTTGCAATGAGACATGATTGAGACATGATTCTCCAAATCATGCGATTTGGAGAATTTCTGAAAAAGATGCCACGGAGGTCCTTTTCGATCAAAATTACTTGTTCAACTGCTGATTGCCTTATAAAACAGAAAGGTCTTGTGTATCTTATAAACAGCAATCACCAAATGAAAAAAAAAAATTTCCCCAAAAGTCATACATGTTTTCTTTGCATATGGCAGTAAATGTATCTTGAACTTCAACTAAAGATGTGATCATGAGTAAAGAGATTTGACCTAAATTCATACAATATAGCTAATATATCTAGATATGAGAATTTTCTTTTTTTATTATTATTAATTCCAGAATAAACTGTTATTGCAATTGTGGGGAAAAATAGCTGGTTTCAATTGTAGTCTATGTACCTCTGTAACTCAAAGTGAAGCCAATACTTGTCAAAATGATTTACTGGTGTCATATCATCCATGCGATGTGGGAAAGTTGTGCGTCACTTATCTACCGATTGTTTAAAGCCTTTTATTGTTAGGTGAACACTTCCAACTTGAAAAGGGGAATTTCCCAACTCTGTGACTGCACAATAAGCCGATTGACATTGCTTTTATCAAAACTAAGTTATTATGGGTAACTACTATTCATGCAGAGCAGTTTCAATAACATCCACACTGCTTTATCTGGACTACATTTAGTTTTAAAAACAAAACTGCATTCATGGTTTTCGACAGAATGTTAAGTATCCTCTCAAAAATGCTTCTTATTGATGCAAACTTTGCTGACAGGATGTTGTTTGCCATCCTCTGTGTGACGAGCTTGCCTGTGTTCTCTGCTGGCCTCCTCTCCATTCAAAGAAACTCACTTCACTTAATTCTTTTAATTCACAAAACTGTTGTTGGAAAAACTGAAACTTCCTTTTTTGTCTTTATTTTAGAGTGCAAACTGTCAATCACATTCTCTCCTAGGATTGATATAGCAGTTATTATATTATCTGAAATTTTCCTCTTTATTTTTTCCTTGTTGTTTTGTATCTGCTTTTCGTTGTGCCTCCAGGCAGGATAACATCACAATTATTCGACATTACCAGGTTGAGTAACATTTCAGTAAAAATAGAATATTTCACAGGATATCTGATTGGCCTGTTGTGTAATTATTTCTTGATCTATAAGATAGTTAATCAGAAGCTCATGTTATGATTTTTACTGACTTACAAAAGGTGAATAAAGAAAAGCACCAGTCATGATGTTCTTCCATGGCGTTTTTGTTTTATGTTGTAGGTGCACACTCACAAGCCCTGCCTGTTAGGTCTTGTAAATCAAGCATTTAGTCTGTCCTCAGGCTAAAAGAAAATGACAGATACAGTAATAAATACCGCAAAGGCCGAACGCCGCTGTCCCGAAAAAAGGTTTAAAAATGAAATACTAAAAAGGATAAAACTCTTATAATTGACAAGAATATGGTCACAAAATGCTCACACTGCCCCAAATAAAGCTCTTCTTTATGAATTCATTAATCCATCCTATGTCTTCCAGCTTCCGGGAATGTGTTTCATTTATTTCAAGATGTATCAAAACAATATGACATTGCAAACACGTGAGCTTTCTTTCTTCAATGCTCTCCAACAAGGTGGCCACAAAGCAGCAGAAACTCATTTGCAAGTCAGACAGTATGAAAATGACTCCTGAATGAGATAAATCAGACAAAACGGCAGGTATCTTTTTTCTTTTTTTTTACAATGAGCCTTTTCACAGTTTGCCTGAGGCACAAAGGTCAGGCAGGTTGCCTGGCATCATGGAGAGGGGGAGGGTGCAAATATGGAGGGAAGGCGATGGTAAGAATAATTC
>OMNM01004073.1:31732-52552 GCA_900302745.1 Parablennius parvicornis | reverse complement strand
TTTTTTTTTTTTTTTTTTTTTTTTTTTTTTTTTTTTTTTTTTTTTTTTTTTTTTTTTTTTTTTTTTTTTTTTTTTTTTTTTTTTTTTTTCTTTCTTTCTTTCTTTCTTTCTTTCTTTCTGTATCTTTGTATTTTCAAAGTATATAAGTCATTCGTTTCCATTAATCTGAGTTGGAACCCCCCCCCAACACACACACACACACACACACACACAAAGAAGAAACAAGAAAAGCACTCTAAGAGCGCAGACCTCCGACAAATTGCTTTTCAATGTTAAATTTCCCAAGTTAAAAGTGCTGCCCTATCGTTAATCTAGATCGGATCCAGATATTTGGCACAATTCAGGGCAATGATCCTCCAAATATACATGTCAAATTGCAAGAGAATCGAAACAAAATTCTAAGAGTTGTGATTTCTTTCCCATGTTAACTTCCAGAATTTTTCCTGACCTTATTCTAGATCAGATCCGGATGAAATGTTGCACCCTACTAGATATGACCATCCTACAGATCACTGCATTTTTACAAGTCAATCAGATATGATCTCCAAGAGAGAGGATTTTTGGAAAACGGCTCAATGATAAGTAAAGGGGAAAAACAGGATCTTTGATATTTGTTTTGTATCCAGATGGTTATCAGGATCACTCTCAACATTTAATGGAATCTAAGTTGCTTCAAGACACATCTTGTGAATTTTTTTAGGAAGATCCTGTCAGGAGTAATCCTGCTGACAGACAAACAAACGAGCTCTAGCAAAACCATAACCTCCTTGGCGGAGGTAATAACGACGGTTGTAGCTCTTTAATATTTGCAGGTCATGATGTTAGGTGGGACAAACTCACAGGCGGATGAGGAAGGGGTGGTTGACCTCCGTCAGCACCTCCTTCTCATTGTGGACGTGCTGCTCCTGCTTGAGGCGGATCACATCGGAGATCTTCATCTGCTTCAGGGCGAAGAATGCCCGGCTCTTCTTGTCCTTCACCAGGAACACTCGGCCAAACGTCCCCGTTCCTGAGGAGGGGCCACATCACAGAGGCGTGTTTCATGTTCATGCTTTCATGTTTCCACGAAATCAACGCACGATATCAAAAAAACATGTGACTAACAGTGATGTTTGTAAGAATGACATAATTTGCAATAAATAGAAATATTTTATTACACAATATTAATGCATTTGAGCTTTGAAATCTGCAACTTCTTCCCTCTGGCCTTCTGGTGTGAAATAATTCAGGTGAATTGATGAAGTTTTAATTAGTTAAGTGCACATTTCTATGATTAATCTCACTTTTTCTTCTCTAATTAAAAAGCGGCATTTTGAAATTGCGGAGCGTGAACTCATGGAAACACTGTCACAGTCTTTACATTGTTCCTGCCGGTGTTCCAATAACTGGACATTTGCTATATGTTTTGCGGAACTAAATTCATGATGTGCATGTCAGAGTCCGACTGTATTTCACTCCAGGTTTTCAACATGTGGTTTTAGCAGGTTTACATGTTTTAGTCATATTAGCAAAAATGAATCTGATTAGAAATGCGTATTTAGACGCCGTTTGATATTTCAGTATTTCCTGCAGGAAACACACGTGACGTGTTCTTGTGTGATGGAGACGGAGCGATCAGTGTGTGTGTGTGTGTGTGTGTGTGTGAGAATGTTGACAGGCAGTTATTAAACATGTAGAAACACAGACTCCGCCTGCAGGGAAACCCGTTAGTTTCACTTTCCGTCCGTCTCCACATGCTGGCTGTGTAATTAGTTACGTGCCTCTTTTTCATGTTTGTGTTGATAATCTCACGCCAAGCAGCCGTTCTTAATCTGATATGATGTGCATACGATCAAATTATCGCTGGCTGACACATCTGCTTTCTGTCTGTCACAGAGAGCTACGTCACTCCTGCGTTCTCCTCCGTCCGCTGCCTGTTGGACCAGCCGACGGCACAGGGCTCCGGTCAGATCGTGGTGGGAGGTAACGGAAACAAACCCCGCAGGAGCAGCGGAGTTCAGACTGAAGGTCAGTGTGGACGGAGCTGCTGATGAGGCAATAAGCCAGTGACTGCTGACAGGATGTGATTCAACAGGCTCATGAAACGTGGCCCGTCTTGTTTCTCAGCTTTCGTCACAGAGAGGCTTTGTCTCGGGCCGGGACGCCGTCACCGTCAGCTCAGCGCCTCGTACCTTCACTCAGATATGACAACACGTTCAGTCAGAGACAACAACTTGAACCCTCACAACTATAAATACACTCTATATTGTGTGTATTCAGATCCAGCTGTCTGAGACGCTGTAGCACCCACTAGTGGATGGAGGGTGTATGACAGCTTAGCCGCCCCTCGTACAACAATAAATCACTAGCTGACTAACTAATTACTGGTTTAGCCTTTCAGGTGACGCTGGTTTCACCCCACATACCGATGGTATGACGCACTGACACGTCACAACTTGTGAAAAGAAGCTGTGAACAGATGTGATGGTGAAAACGGAGGAGAGGAAAGTTACAGTTTAAAAACTGAGGAAAGAAAGTGGGAAGTATATGAGCAAAATATTAGGAAAAGATTAAGAAATTCTTTGTAGCACCTCAACGTTTTCATCCAGATATTAGAAGTTTGCAAGAATCCCAAATAAACGAAGATTTTGTTAGAATGTTAGTCTATGAGAATCAAATAGCACTCGGCACCTGAAAATAAGTGTGTTGTTTGTGGTGCTGTATAAATAATGTTGAATTGAATGGACAGCACCAGCGCCGTTCTACACGACGAGGCTGCTGCTTTCGTGTTTCCACCGCTGTCATCTGAGAACGAGGCCAATAAAAGACAACTGGCGGCGAAGCTAGCCAATGTAATCGCTGCTCCACTTAGAATAATGTCCTGCAACTGATATTTCTCCCAGTGGGGGGGGTGGTCATCCCTCACTGCTTCTTCACCTGCTCCATTTCAGGAGTGGAGAAACTCTCCTGACGGCGACGGGGTGGAGGTAGAATTCATCCGGCCTGGCAGCCGTCCTGCTCGGAGTCGCAGAGGAAATCTCCACATGTGACACAAGCAAATAAGTCTAATGGTGCACGAGGGACGCCTCATGATTTCAATAACAATTAAAAGAGAGCGGACCGATAAGGAGCTTTAGATGCTTTTGTTTTCGGAGGCAAATCCCCCTCATCAGACAGAATGGCTCAGCAAATTGGATTTTTACGCGGGCTCATAAGCCCCGGTGATGCAGGGATGACGGCTGCTCCCTCGCAGGCGGTGAGCTCGGGTGGCTCGCGTGTCGCTTGATGCACATTACTGATCGTAAGACCATAAATCAGCATGTAAGTTAAAAGTCGTCTGCACTACCTGCAGAGAACGGCTGCAGAGGATCTTCTCAGAATGTGACGAGGTCATGATGTTGGTGTGAAGTAGAACAGGGGGGAAACCTTTACGAGCCATTTGACACTTAAATCTAAATAAAAAATCACCTGGACCCTTAAAACAAGGTTCAAATTAAGATAAATCAGCTTATATCAGCCATCAAATGACTTATTTCAGCCTTTTTTCTTGTTTTGGTTTTAACCGTGTGTGAATGTTGCTCACATGAATAAAAGGTTTGTTCTGTCTTCGTTCCAAGTGAAAAATCTGCTTTTCTGCAGCAAATCATCTCGAATAAAAACTGTTGATTTGATGTTAAATTCATCAGCCTCATCTCCTCCCGATGAATGAAGAAGCATCAAATCGGTTTATGTTTGCTTGTTGAGCCGCGTCTGTGGAGACGATGATTCAGATATTACAGATCAAGCTCCAGACTCCAGAAACGTCTTGTGTAATATCAGGATGTGGGTTCGTCTCAAAAGTTCTGCATTCAAAGCAACCTCGACATGACTCCCACGGAGTGAACGTCACCTCGGGCTGCCTCACTGCAGAACCTGGAAGAAGTAAATCTTCACTCTTTCAACACTGATTTTAGAAGCGTTAGGCCGAATGCGTCAAAGCTCGGGGAGAATATTCCCGGCGCTCTACGGACACCTAATTAATTGTTGTACTTTAGAGATTAAAAAGAAACAATCAACAACACCAACTAGATTCATCCTAATACAAACAAACAAAATAAGAAAAGTGGGTCAGCTGGAGGAGGCGGGCAGGCCGATGTGAGATCTGAATAATGTTTGCTCTACTTGGTGTTTATGATGTCAGTGTTGACTAATGGACAAAAAGACAGAGCACTTAATGCTACGCTACACACTGAAAGATGGCGGCGTGCCTCAGCGGAGGATTGTTCTCATCAAACACTGAAAAGATGAAGGGTGGAGGACCTGGTGTCGTCTCATTTTAACTGTTTATGACTCCCTCGGTCTACAATTCACTCTTCTTCACTTCAACCATAAATCTCCTTGACTACAGATCACTTTAATTCACCCTTGTGAAGTGTATACCGGCTCAATTTACCTGCTCAGTTTAGGAGCAGGATGAAAGATAAATGCGAGTCGTCTGTCTTCAGTCCGGCTCGGAGGAGTTTTTTGGTTTGCAGTGAAGACTGTGATTATAGGATTCAAAGAGCCTTTTATACACACGCTGTATTTTTAGGGACAATGTTAGAAGCACTCACAACTACAAAATGGGCTGAATTTGGACTTTTCTTTTTCTAGCATTTTCTCTTCTGAGACTCGACTATTTTATTTTTTAAGTTTTGATGAACGGACAAAGAAACGACTCACCGGGAACAGGTGTGACCCGTCGATGAATCGACAGACATCATTGCATGACGAGCGAGTCGCACATCGGCAATTCATTTAATAATAACACGTTAAGTAACATCACAAACATGCAGGACTCTTTACCATCTGTCCTTCTGGAATACAACACGTACCAACAGCACATCTTTTAATCTATACCATCATTGATCGTCTATATCGGGTATCCAAACTCGATTCTGTTCAACAGCCACAGATCCCACTTTGAGCTCTCGTTAACCATCTGATATGAATATAATGATAAACAATACCAACAACTCATTTTCACAGCAGATACACTACAATGAGACACAAACACGTTGTAAAATGACCTGTTAAAATGCATAACATGATTATTGCTATCATTACTGTAAAACTGTACAGCGGCGTGTTGCAGATGTTCTCAACAATATGAGCCAGGTCTTTCTGAATAGAGTTTGAATGTTCTCCCACACTCCAGGTGTGAGTGTGGCCGTCTGTCACTGTGATAGACTGTCTCACCTGTCCAGGTGAAACCTGATGGGAAGATGTAGTGTCATCTGACAGGATGGAATGGGCATGTGTGATGCATCTGTTCTGGGTAGGGGTCCCTCTGTGTGTGTGTGTATGTGTGTGTATATGAAACTCACCCACTGTGGCCACGGTCTCCAAGTCATCCAGGCTGTATGTCCTGGTATTTTGTGCTGCTTCTTCAGGCTGACTGCTCTCCTTCGGGCTCTCATTGTTCACTCCCACCTTTGCTTTGGAAGAAGCCATTTTTTTTTTTCCAATTTCAGGACTCTTCAGACTGTTGGGACACACACAGACACACAGCTCAGATCACACATTTCTGCACACCACTGGGCTATTTGTCCGGCTTTGGGAGCTGCTCACACACCCCGTGCACATCTAAAACAAGTGCCACAGAGTATTCGGTTAAAGTTTATCTCGATCTGCAGCCTCACGCACACAAAGGGTGAAAGTAAACCGCAGACAGGAGACAAAGAGGAGACAGGTGCAGAGGCATGTAGCATTAGCAGCTAACAGTCCACAGTGAGCGGCAGAGCGAAGCTCCGGAGGAGCACACCGGGGAAACGGAGGAAAAGGAGTTCATAGAAATCAGAAGTTACCTGATAAATCACATGTTTTATTCCCCCGTGTGTGTAGATTTGTTCCGATGTGATCTCCGAGCAGACCTCACCCACAGAAACCAGGAAGAGACCCCGAAACACTCGCTCCTGTCGGGATTCTCACAACAAAGTCCTCGTTCACTACGTAACCTGTCGATAAAATGTCATTATCCTCCCTTGTGGAGATTTTGGTCTATGTCATGACATTAAATCTATCCAAACACCGGCATCCAGCCCAGCGAGGACAAAAAAACTACAAACAGCATCGCAACGCGTCCACTTCCTGTTTGTCACACATGACCACATCTGATTGGTCCTGTGTGGCTGGAGTTTGACCAATGAAAAGCGAGCTTACCCGGAATGATAACCAATCAGGTGTGATGTCGGTTTTCTAATAAATATGATTATTATTATTGTTATTAAATATTATCATTATTGTAGTAGTATTAGTGTTATTAATATTACATCAGTTGATTATTCATTTTCACAACATGTTATTAAAACAAAGAATCATATGAGCCCAGATTTACATTCATCTTTAAAAGTCTGACCACTGAAGTCAGCTCATTATCCATCCATCCATCCACCCATCCATCCATCCATCCATCCATCCATCCATCCATCCATCCATTCATTCATCCACCCATCCACCCATCCATCCATCCATCCATCCATCCATCCATCCATCCACCCACATATACAACAAGTGATAATTTAGGGTCACCGATTAACTTTTGGACCCGCACACAGATGAGGAGAACATGCAAACTCCACACAGAAAGTCCCGGCTGATATTTGAACCCAGATCTTGTTGTGAGGCAAGAGTGCAAACCACCGTTCTGCCGTGCAACCCTCAGCTCATTGTATACCATAAAAATGACCAGATTAACATACTTCTCCCAGCTAATCCTCATTGACTGCGATTTAAATCACTGTTTTCAAATCCTGAAGAGATTAAACCTTTAGAGAGCTCTGGTGAAAAATACTTGGACTTGAAAGCGTAAATAAACCCAAATGTGCTATTTATAGGACAAAAACGTCTGTTGCAAATTATTTAGCTGACCAAAATGAGCCATTGTCACCTTCTCTATAACAAAATTCCCTAAATTGGACAAATCTTTTATCTAAAAATAAAATAATAGTCTTAGGTGGTACTTTAATAGAAAACCATTAATTCTTCTCAGTTTACCTGCAGACTGTGAACACATTCTATCCAAAAGAACTTCTGGAGTAAGTAAAGTGTGTATTAAATTCAAACACACACTCCAAGGTGTTAAGATCAGGACTTGTACCGTCATTTCGAGTTCATCTTTATGGCTTTAAATCCTATAAATAATGTTTATTACTAAAGATAGACAATGACATTGGCAATAAAACTGAGATTATTGCACTTTCCTTTCCTGCAAGTTATCGTTGGTATTGGAGGGTGGAGTGGTGGCATGCTTTGTGCAGCATGTATATTGCATAGTTATCATTGCAGTGCATGACCAACATACAGATCTCAAATAATCGACTAAGCTGCAATAAATCACCGGTGTATCTGTTTCCACTCACTCTCCGATAAAAACAACGTGTGCAGTAAAATTTAATGTACCTAGTGAGGTTGTAAAATCCGTAATTGTGATCTTGATGGTGAAAGGAAGCCCAAACAGACAGAGATTGTCCTTTTGGCTGAGTGGGAAAGACTTGCAGAGGAGCTTGAATTTGTCAGTGGGTGAAAGAGGAAACTCAAGCATGTGCAGCACTGACATGGACTTAAAATACTCCTTCCTGAGTCAGCTGCCCGGGGGTTCAGGGAGAGGAGAAGCTGAGTCCGGGCTGGACACTGTCAGTACATGAGACTTATTCTTTTAAATATGGCTGGAGGTGCAGCAGCTGTGCCTGCTTTGAACTCCTGTCTGTCGTACAAACACGTATCCTGCACTGACATAACTCTGCTCCAGTGCGACCTCAGCCTCCTCGACTGAAGACAGATGATCTGAACATCAGATCCATTTAAATACGGAATGCAGAACAAGAGCACATTAATTTTAATCAAACATAATTCAGATTCCTGACTCAGTTATTTCGTTGTTTCAGAGTTTCCTCACTGTATTAGCAATGCAAAGCAGAGAGGCTGCCATTAGTATTCATACCGCAGCCTCTTTCCCTTTTTGTTCAGACTGTCTGCGGCATGAATGGAATGGAGATGTGTGTGATTCAGACAGAGGTGGCCTAACATTTGCACTGCCATCCTTGTGCCGTGAAACTATTCGGCCCCTCGCAGTGCTGCAGTTCATGTGAAGCTGCCTGTCAAACACAGAGGGAAGGAGTGGGAGGCTGTGGGAGGATCTCAGCCTGAAAGATCAGCGTCTGTCGAGGGATTCTGAGTCCACTGATGGGATTAAAGGAGGCGCCAGATTCAGAGAGGAGAGAGAACATTTGGAGGTCTCCAATAACATCACCTCCTACCACGTAGTCTCTGATGATTGGGTGGCCGAGGGATGGCAAATCAATACAACAAGAGTGATGTGGTTCTTCACAACAAGCTGGTGGAATTAAGTTTAGTCAGTGGTCTAATGGCGGAGCTGCTGAAGCTGGGTGACAGCTCCAAAACCATCAAAAGATATCATAAATTTGTAAAATCCGTGGTTGAACTTCCTTTGTGTCACAGCAGTGTGATCTTCCTGCAGCGCCGCACCGTGAAATGGAGGTCCACCGATAACCCTGCCACACGGGGAGGTTGTAAGGTCATTCCAATATCAGAAGTCATCCTCTGCTGAGCAGCTATAAGCTGAAATTCACCACCTGCTCATCAAAATGTGCCTGAAGTTTGACTGTTAACCACCGTTCAAGTCATGCCACACCTGAGTGCAGCCACTCCTCTTCCTGGGTGTTTTAGTGTCACTATTATCCCCCCTAGAAATGTTTTTCCCATCTGCTGGGGTCAGTCATACTGTCACACAGTCGTCCAGCTGTGTAATTTGCCTTTTGCACCCCCTCACACGGCGTCCACGCTTCTGCTAATGCCGGCGGAAGTCTCCCGAATCAGGGTTGTTATCAGGACCATGATGAGAGGGAGAGAAGGAGCACTGAGGAGTGAACGCAGTGTTTCACCAGCATGATATTACAAAACCTCACGCGTCTCACAAACGTCCTGATGCATGTCATCTTTGTCCGGAAAACTGACAACAGAGCCACCTGTGCCCAATTTCTGAAAACAAACAAATATTTTACCTTCAAGAAGAAAGACGTTTGTTCTTTTTAACAAAATTAGTTTCTTTTTGCTGTTTTTATCTGTTTCAGATATTTTTTATTTCTATTGTAAAATCAACTTCAACCATGACTTCCTTTAATAGTCCTATAGGAGCAGAAACGAATCCTAAAAAGCGGTATTATTCACTTTTCCCTCCTGCTTTGTGAAGTGACCTGATTGCTGACTGGAACACTCTCACTCATGTGAACAGCGCGATCAGACTGAACATTAATGAGACTTTCTTGTAATTGCAACCAAATGATTTCATCGTAGCTTTCTGTGGACGGTCGTTTTGAGTAAAGGTGAGTGGGTTTCTTGTCATGCCCGCTCACCCGTGTGCTTTCATTAGCTAATCACTGACTCGCTTTGCATCCTCGCCTAATTTCACTGAGGGGTTTCACAACTACTAATTCAGCACTGAGCGCTGAAGTGCTTAATTATTACTCACTGATGCCAGCCCCTGTATGCAGACTATGAAGCAGGATTACATGGGACTGTGTGACTGCAGAGATGGATGTCAACACGTGTTGTGCAAGCTGGAGCTACAAGTTCCTGTGCAGTAATCTTCATTAAATTAAACAATTACTAATGTTAGCTAATTGTTACTCTTCACTTTGCTTGGTTACAGTTTCTATCATCTGATTGTACTTTTACAAAGAAAACAAACAACTGTTCCACATCAGTAGCAGACGAAAAACTTTCTTTTGGCGGGCAGAACCAGGGTCAGAGGATTTGTCAGCCTGGCTTTAGAGCTGAAGGGAAACCTGGGCTTGTTCTTGTTTTCTTCTATTAAGGTGGAATTGGTAGTTTGAGCTTTGCGGATTGCTTTTTTAATAGATTAACAAATTGTCTTTCCAGGCAGTACACTTCTCATTGAGTTAGATTCGGTTTTGGTGCTAACTTCTTTAATGCTGGCAGTCATTGGCTTCCACCACTGCCTGTGTTTGCAGTTGTAGAATAATGAAGCAGGTTTCTGTTACAGTTCAGAGTATTACACTTTATCTGCTGTGGTCTGGATTTGAAGGAGAAAGCTCAATCAAACAGTACGGTCCCTCTACGAGATCGACTCTGAGCTGATACTTCAGCACACTTAACCTGATTTCTGTGATTAAAAGAGGATTTTCAGAGTTTCTGGTCAATACCTTTGGAACAGAGTTGCTGCATTTTCAAACAGACGGCACGAACTTGATCTGCTGTTTCCTGGCTCTCACGTCACCACCACCACAAACAACAGGACGGAGTTGATGTGGCCAAAGAAAAGAAAAAACAAAAAGAAAAAAAACACTGTCCCAATGACTGAGGGGATCCAAACTGGCAGGACCCCGAGGCCGGCCGCCATTCTCATTATCCATCTGCCTCCGTTTGCTCACAGCGGGCGAAGAAGAGATCTAATGGAGGCAGTTTGCTGCACTGTGGACTGTTTGCAACATAAACACTGCTTCAGAACTGATATCAAACATTTAATGTCACAATATTAACAGAAGATATTTCCAACATTATCTCTCGGCTGTCTGGTGGTGAGAGATAAATGTATAGTCAAGGGTGAGGACCAGACAACACAAAAAGACTTATCAGATTTCACAAAACGAAATCAGAATGTCTTCTTATTTAAAAAGTCCACATCCTGAAAAAAAAATGTGTTTACTGAAGAAACCATAATTCAAAATTATGAGAGAAATAGTGAAAACGTCAGAAATTGAAATAAAACATAGCAAAAACATCCTTAAAATTTTGAGAAATAACTTTAAAAAAAACAGACTTCAAGCACAGAAAAAAAAAAGTCACAATTCCTATAGAATTTAGGATTGTGTTGATGCCGTTTGGCCCTGATGTTCTTCCGTACAAATGAATCATCTTGGAACTTTATTCCTTTTGCGACAAACTCTGCAGGTTTGCAGTTGAGAGTCATTGTGATGGTTTATTTTCAAAATGGAAAAACAAGGCTGGCTGTTAACACCTCGCACGTCCTCTGTGTGTTACTGCAGCACGGCAGCCCGTCGGGCCGCACACCTCATGTTTAATGAATGCTCTTCAGACTGAAGTCACTCTACGAAGGTTCCCCAGATAAGCTCCGAGTGTTTGATGGGAAAACCTCTCTCCTTCTTTTATCAATCTCACACAGGGGGGCTTTTTTCCCCTCTCTGTGCACCATTATTCTGTGCTGTGTCTGATAAAGTGAGAGGAGCTCAGTGTGCAGTGAAAGACACATTGTGCAGAGATAAAGTGGGACTGAAGCCACAAAAGGTCAGAGGCAGTGAAAGTGGTCCGGACGATCCTGTGTTCTGGAAGTGGACCGTCACAGGATCATGTTTAATTCTGTTGTCAGGAAGAAAGAGACGCATCCTGGAAACTGCTTCATCTTCGGCAATTACATCTACATCGAGCTCCTGCTGCAGTGATGGATGTACGAGGATGTGTGTGCAGATCAGCGCTGATTACCAGAGGAACCATTTATACCCATTTATGCTCTATAAAATTCGTTGAGAGCCACAAAACATGTTTAATCTGTTAAAAAAAGGGGGCACAGCTTATAGAGCCTTTCAATATGAAGCAAAACTGTAGTTTATGTGGCATTTATGGATTCTACAAGTTACAGCCACTGATATTTTTTATAGTTGTATTTAAGTTGAGGCAACTGAAACAGTTATCAAAATGTGAACTTGTGATCTGTAAGTGTCGGTTCGAGATGATTCAAGATTATTGAGTACGTTGATGAGAGTCTGTTCTGTAGATGCTGAGATCTGAAAAACAAAAGTCATAATTTTGCTTTGAGAAACATTGTGGGAATTATTGAATTAAATCTGTTTTTATGTCCCGTTTATTCTCATATTAATCGAACAGATAGAGACCAAACTGTGTCACGGATCTATGACTGTGTGGACTGTTTCTGGAGAAGGTTACCCGGAGCCTGTGGGCGGTGGCATCACCCACTCGTTCAGCATTGATATGAAACACCAAGAAGCCCACAGTTTGTCCGTGTGTGAGGATTTTTTCATGTTGTGTGAAGTCAGGCTGCGACCATGTGGACTGTGTGTGTGGACGGCGCCAACATAACAACTTGTCTCTTATAAGTCCTGTAACTCTTCAAAAAGATCTTTTCAAACCGAGCCAGACCTTGAAGAAAATCACAATTTGATCTCAAACACAATCAGGGAGACCAAATGCGCACGCACCATCAAACAAACAAACAAGCTGCTGAAACGAACATGAAAAGACCAACATCAAGAGAATGTCAGAGATCTGCACCTCTTAGTGAGCTAAGTATGATTAAATACAAATAAAAAAAAAATCTCAGAGGAAAATGAAGAGTTTCATTTTTTAAGGCTTCTGCAGTTTAATGATTCATTACAGATGAATGTATGAACCAGAGCTCTGCAAAAGACAAAAAAAAAACAAAAAACAGTCAGACACATTTGTATATGTGAAGAGAATGAATCACTCAATTCATGGTACATTTGTTATCTGGAGACATATAAATAAAAGAAATGCAGTAACTTCGCTGCCTCTTGACGTCTGCTGTAAACAACTAAACATTAACACAGAAAATATATCAATGTATAAAATATTAAAAGAATATATCAGCGCATCACGTAACTAAATACCAGCTAATGAGGTCCAACCATCAGGTTTTCTTGAGATCTTCTTTTTCAGTTCCCTCACAGGTGAATAAAACTGACAAACCAATATTTTACAGCTTAGTGAATCATCACCTCTGACAACAACCGCTTTTTCACACTCCTCGCAAAAAAATATTTTATTTCCTGGTTTCCCAAGAGAATCTTTCTGCTTGGTAACACTGCTCTCAACATGAGAAAGTGACGTACCTCTAATTCACTGTTGTATTAATCATCTTATATCAGATAAAGCGACTGAATTAGACATTTGATCTTAACTTCATCGGGTTGAGTTTGAGTCTTTCAGGTCTTCCTGAGGGTGAAATGTGTCAAGGCGGTGCCTGGTGGCCGTGCAGAATATGTGTGGTTGTTTTCTCCTGCAGGCCTGGAAACCCGAACGCCGCCGTCAGTAATGTGAAACTATAGGGGATACTTGGAGCTGACGGGGCTGCTGCTGAATGCAGAGGACTTGGTGGAGGTGGGGAACATGCAGCGGAGCATCAGCTCACAGTTCAGTCGCCTGGAATGAATCAGAGCAGCTCCTGTTAGCATCAGCCCCTGTTCAGTCCTCAGATGTTTCCAGCGCGGCGGTGATTGGTTGCTAAACAAGCTTTTCCTCATCTACAGTCTGCCTGACCTGAATCTGCCGTCTGGTGCCCCCAGCTGCACTGCGGGGGAAACGCTGCATGTCAGAAATGTTTGTCTTTCCCTCTTTTAAAAGACCTGTTTTTCAAATCAGCTTGCCGCTTTCTGTTTGACAGCCCAAATGTGTACGATGAGGGTTTCTCTGCTCAGACTCCTGTCAGTTTTTCAAAGTTTGTCTTCTTCCTGGTGCAGGTAGAAGTAGTATCAGCAGACTGCCGGGGTCAAGCTGGGACATGGAGACCTCCGGCGCTGCTCTCAGTGTTTCTTATTGGCTTTATCCACCTCACGCTGGCCGTCTATGTAACAGAACTGATGTGCAGATTGACGTCAAAATATTGGCTTGTCTGTAATTAACTAGATATGAATCGAAAAGCTGAAGTTTCCCTCAATATTTGTCAGATTAATTCACAGTTTGGCTTCAAGGAAAACCAAACAGGTCTAATTTAATTTAATGTCAAACATGATATCATAATAAAATAAAAACATTTTCCTGATCATGACATCATATCATCTACCACATGTGAGAAACACGAGTACAAACCGAGACTAAAACCAGAAGACGTGGAAACATCAGGAACATCAGGAACATCAGGAAGCAGGCCTGTGTCTAGATAACTAATCTGACTCTCCTCGCTTGAAACACGGCCTTCTTTAAGCTTTTTCTGCCACTTCAGTGGTCTTTTCTTTGTCTTTTTATTGTTGAATTTCTGAAAGTTTTGTCCAGAGAAAAGAGAAAATCTGCCGTCGCCAACATCCACTGGGACACATCTGACTTTCCAAGTGCCTAGCTGACAGTCGCTGTCCAGCTGAACACGCTTGAAGAGCGTCTTTTAAGAGGCTTCTTACAAACGATCTTCCTCTGGGACCATCGGCTGCAGCAGAACAGCTCGCTTGGTGGAAGCAGACAAAGAAACTACATCTGATTGCAAGATGTCGGCTGTGATGTGAAATCGAAGCCGCAGCTGGTGTCTGTGTTCTGCTGAGGTCTGCACGCCGGCTGATGTTCTTCTGGTTGGTTGATGGACTCAGTGGCGGACCGGTTCTGCTTCCTCCGACCTCCGTCTCCGAGCATCGGGAAAAAAAGCAGCAGTGGCCAAAATCAGCAGGCTAAATAACTTTTAAGAAAAAAAGGTTTCTCTGTTATTTTTGAATGTTTTGAACTCAAGTGTTACATTTTGTACTTTTGTATTTCCCGCAGCAGAAGAACAAAAAGTGCTGAACCAGCAGAATTGTACTTTCTTTGATGGTTCAGTATCTCACCCATCTGTGGTAAAGTCCTGCTAATGGTGCAAGCGTTTAGTTCATGCATTAGTGCTCGCTGCCTCGGTACAGTGTGACTCTGCGGAAAAGAAGAGAGAAGAGAGGAAAACAGAAGCAGAGCATGAGCCCGGGATTCCCCACCGAGAGCAGGCAGATAAAGATATCCAAGAGGTCTTTGAGAAAACGAGTTAATCCTCTGCAGCGCGGCTCAATACAGGAAGCTGTCAGAGTCCGCTTCAGATGATTAAGATAGGGAGCTTCTGCTTGGATGTATTTTTATCCATTTTTTCTTTCCTGCCGCAGCTACACAATAAGAGCTTGATAAATGTGCCAGTGTGAGAAAACTAGTTTTGCTCTGCTGCTGAGGCTTTAAATGTATTTAATTAAAACCACTACGGGATATTGTTTGCAATCCAAACACAGCTTCCCTGTTTCTGTATTTTCAGGGTAGTCAGTAATGTATGACGCTAATAGTCGTTTTGCAACACAAAACCGTCGAGAGACGACATAAATGCTTCTCCTTGAAAGTGTGAATGCATGGTACAGGCCCACTAAATGCTAAATGCTAACCTCCAAGGGAATGCAGATCCTCGACCTTCAGCAGCTTTTAAATATCTGATGTGGTTGATGAAGATTGTGGTCTGGATGTTTTATATTCCACTCGTAAATCTGAGGCGTAATAAAGTCTTTATAGAACAGAAGTCAGATTTTGAAGTTGACAGACAGACTTGTTTTACTGAAGCAACATCCTTCACTACAATGTCAGAAATGTTTAGACATTTGGAAATAACCTACAAATGTGTGTGTTTTACTTGCTTGAACAAAACAACAATTTCCAGGATGTTCAGTAGTTCTTCCACACTCTCAATGACTATTAAAACCACTCATGATAACAACAGTGTCATCATCAATACACGCAGCAGAGGGTAGTTCACTAAAGTCCTGGGAGGTTAGATGGTTGCTAACATTGCTCGACAGGAAGAGATCACTCGAACAACATGTTCAAAAGAGTCCATGTGACAGCTGTTTGCATTGATAAGTGTTGAATCTCGCTGAACTCAGCCACACATTCAGGAGGAAAATGAAAGAGAAAGACTCAGTTCCTATTCCAAAGGTTGAAACGAGGCCTGAAATGAAAAAAAAAAAAGTAGTGAATTAGAGGCCGCCACTTTCTCCATTAGTAGGGAAAAGTCGTTATTCGTGGCCTCAGAACCGGTTTTGATCCGCAGTACGTCAAAGGAACTGACTCTGTTTGAAGAACGGGATAATGTACTGTTTGGTGCTCGACACATATCAAGGTTCTAGAGCCCGAGGCTTCCAGCTCCTGTTTAATACACCTTCTCCGCTGGATATCCAGCACACAGTGGAAACAAGAAGTCAAGCTGACTGATGTTCGTATTGAGTCGCCGAAGACCGCCTGACACCGGCAGATGGATTTCAGGCTCGGGTCTGATAGAAGCTCTCCGATGCGATCGGGAGACGACATGATTCACACCGGAAATGAGATGCTTTGGAGAAGACAACCACCTTCCTGAAGAAAATGTCTCTTATAGATAAATGTAGAAGCCGCTGTTACAGCCTGAACTCTCAAAATGGCCACACAAATGCACAAAAACATAAGAAACAAGATGAAGAAGTGGGAGATTTAAAATCATAAAACATGTTGATTCAGCATTATCGCACCGTGTTTCATCACACCACGTAAACATTTCCATTAAACCTCTCATCCAGAGTCAGACATAGAAATAAACTAACAGCTGTTCCAACATTTGTGACATTGGTAGAAAAAAATAAACCTTAAAACATATTAAATACTCCAAAAAAGTTTTTTTGTCATTCAGAAAAAGTATAAGCTAAAAAGCTCAAAGCTACTAATAAAGATAAATCAGCTGTAGCTACAAGTAAGAGATGAAATCTAAGAATGGCTGAAGAATGTATAAACAGACAAAGTTTTGGAAATGGAAGCAACATAGCTAAAATCAGTAAATGAGTAATATCAATCAAATAGTTTTATAAAGAAATACAAAGGCTGAAACGGGTTTAACTACAAAAAAAACAAAAACAAAGGTGAAAATGGTGGTCAGTATGTACGAATATTCCTAACATATACATTCCTATTATTCCTAATATTAGTACTAATGTGAACTAATGTGGCTGTTTTTTTCTGTTCTTGCCAGACTTTCTTGCCATAAGACAAACCCTAGCATGCGGTCATGGTTTCAGACTTTACTTGCCTCCTGTTTTTCTACATCAGCTCCACTGGGAAATCAAAAATCAGACACCAAAACAACTGAAGCAATCGATTTCCTCTCGATGCCTAAACGACGGCTCGCGCTCGATGTGCCATTTGTGGGAATATAACAACATCGCAGTTGGGATGAGAGCGAACCGCAGCTCTTTGATCAGCACGAAGCTTAAAATAAACACTTCTTCCAGAATCAGACCCTCATTAGTTTAATGTCCCGGTTTGACTTAAAGCCACGGTAGGAAAGGATTTAACACTTTTAAAATGAGATGAGTTTCTGCTTTTTCTCCTGCAGACTGTAACCAGAAATTCATCTGGAGACAAAACATACGTTTAACCTTTGAAATGAGTCTAAAATGTGGGATGCATAGTTTGCTGTTTGCACAAAAAAAACTAAACAAAAAAAAGAGTCTTATGTAGACATTAGCTGTTTCTGTCCAGAGCGGCTGTAGAGCCACATGTGGCTGCAGAGCTGCAGGTTGTAGAACTGCACCTCCTCTCTCTCTCTTCTCTCCTCTACTTGGCAGACTGTGAATGTGACGACGACGCCTTACATAATAACTCCCCTCTAAACATAGCTGGCCTTTCTTTTTCTGTCTGGGCAGGGTGGAGTTCCCCTCTGGTCCATGTGGGGGCGCTGTGGATTTGTGCTGTGATGCTCTGTGGCTCTGCACTGAAGGTTTGGATTAAACTCCTGAGGGGAAGGAGGAGATGAGGAGGACAGGGATGGAGGGAGAGATGCAGAGACTGTCGACTTTCCTTCATGGTAAAATCCAACACAACACTCTGGATTTTTCATCGCTCGGAGCCGACGAGCAGCTTCGGTCAACGACAGGGAGAATATTCACTGTACCGCCAACAGACGAGAGCTGCTGGGACTGATTTTAGATGCAGCTTTAAAACCAACTCAGCAGGTGAACGGAGAATACGCCGATTGTCACGTGAACCTAATCAATAACTCATCATGCACAGAGTGGGGGTCTGCAGGGGAGGTGGGCGGGGCTTCAGGTTGGAGATCTAGGTTTACCCAAATAGATTTTTTTAATGGTTATTTCCTAAATGGTTGCCGTGAGGTTTCACATTCATTCAGAGTCGTTGGATTGTCCAGAGAAAACTGGAACTACAGCAAGGAAAACCTATGGTATCCTTGACATTGGCCATAATGAAAGCTAATGTTACGTCGAGCGAAAACTGCAGTAACCGTAGCATTGTTGCTAACAGTAGTTAAGGTCGCTGGTTGGGAAATGCCTGGAAACTGAAGCATTTTGACAAACAAAGCCTTGAGTGACAACAGTGGGAATGTACGGTAACCTTTGCAAATAGTACCATGACAACAAGGGAAACCCAGAAGATACTTAGCATTATCAGTAATGAAAGCTAACATTCCGTCAATATAAATGTATGGTAACATCATTGTAGTGAATCACTGTACGGGTTGAAAATTAGAAAAGTATCTAATCTTAAACCTGGAGACATTTGAGTATTTTTTTCCCACTGCTACTATTATATTTAGTGTATTTTACCCTTTCAGCTGCGACTGAACTGTTAGCTTTCAATTAGCATTGTGGAGCAACTTTACTAATGATTCGAAGATATTGATGTTATATGTCAAATTAAACAGGATAAACTCATCAGTGAGAATACATCAACTATTTTTAGATTCTCAATACCAAAATGTAAGTCAGGACATTTAGATCAACCGAAATATCACCTTTATATTGTTCTGATAGAGTGACTTACATAGAGCATGGGGCCATAAATGTAATTTAATTCTTGAGAAAGGGTGAAACTGACCTGGAGACAACAAGAATGTTGGTCTATCAAACGGTCCTTCGGACAGCTAACAGTCGGTGTGGCTGTGTCGGGTTAATTGTGACCGTATGAGGGTCAGATGTGACGTGATGAAGTGTCTGAAATGTGAAAGTGTTCGCAGACAGGCGCTGAGAGGATTAACACCGTGGCTCGGAGCCACTTTCATGGTGACCTTGTCCGCTGACTGACAGTCGGCTCAGACCTCCGAGGGCTTCTGGCTTCCAGAGGCCCGCCGGGTTCCTCAGGAGACGCTCCATGATGGCAGGTAGCAGCAGAAACCCGGCTAGGCTGTTTTTCTCTCAACTTCAAGGAGACGGAAGCAGTGAGAGATCAGAGACGAACCGCCTCTGATGAAGAAATCTGTCAGGGACAATTGGAGGACTTACTCAAAGACACACACAGAAAAGTGATTTTCTCATTGTATAGCCAGAGGTTTTTGTGTCTAGAAGAAAGTGAATAAATTAAATTACATTAGATAGCGCCTAAGTACTTGACTCAGGTGCCCAATTAAGATCTGTAAAGCCTTGAGCGCAGCACACAGAAGGAGCCTATAGCTTTTTTTAATAGCAAATATATGACAAAACCGCTCTGCTTTCCACTTTGATAACCTTGTTTTAATTATGCAATTACATGGCTGTCTTCTAACCCCGCTCTCTGGGTGCGTTTAAAAGCAGCCTCCGCAGCCGGGGCCATTTGTTCAGCGTAACGACAGCTTTGAACTTGCGGGAAATATTATGCAAAAATCTCTTCTTTGATGCAGAGCAAAGTGCGCTTATTAAACAATTAGCATAGTTATTCTGCTGGTAATCACCCAGAGAGACGCCAAATTGGCAGGAGAGTTTAAAAATAGGGTGCTTAATACCTGATTGCGGCCCAGGGGCAACACATCGTGGCTGCCGAGCGAAGACGGAGCTCAGTGAAGACTACAATAGTCTAGAGATCTGTGTGCTGTTTGATGGTTTCCTCTTCTGTCAGAAAAGCTCCAGTTATGGAGGAAACAGTGATGAGGAGCAGGCTAATATTAGCAGAGATGCTTCAGGGATGATCACAGCGCTCCGTGCACATTGTTGAAGCATTCGCTCTGGTTTCTTTGTCTTTGGATTTATATTTCCTCCACCGATTGGTGATCGCCTGTCTGCTCGTTCAATATTTAAGGTGCAAACTCCAAACGACAGTGATGTCTTCACAGCCCCGTGCATTTTATCATCCCATATTGATACATTCACTTTAACTCCATAGTGGATTAGTCCTTCTTGGTCTTTATTCTCACTTTGTTCACCTTTTTGTGATTTGGTGTTAATTTTCTTTATATTCTAAATTGATTTATTTATTATTTTTTACATATATTCGTTTTTATAGCTTATTTATTTATGTATTTATGTATTTATGTATTTATGTATTTATTTATTTATTTATTTATTTATTTATTTATTTATTTATTTATCAACCTGGTCAAGCGATTTCGACTCTCTCGATGCATTTTGCACCTTTTAGTCCTTTATGGCTAAAACGTTTATGAAACAGACTTTTCAAATTTAACTGGGGAAATAACAAAATATTTCAAAGATGGCTTGGCTGTAATTAAATAAAAATAGAAATAAGTAAATGTAGATTTCCATATAACTCTTTGTGGAGCCACTGCAGAGGCGCTGTAGAGCCACTGGTGACTTCAGGACTATCAATCTCTAGATTTATTTTGTGAGTTTGCGTGTTGAAGAAAGGTTGTTTGTGATTCATTCGTTTTCCGTGTCGTGCTGCTTCAGCACAGACAAACAAAGAAAACATGGAATATATTGAACATCTCAGTTATGAATTTGTGCGTTTGCTCAAACTTCCAGCATGTAAGAGAGTGAACGCGGCGGCAGCGGAGTCATGTGGCGTGCCCATGAGCCGGGACTTTCACATCCACCAAGAGACGTGTGGGTTATTGATTGCCGCCATTACCAAGCCTCAAATGGGTTATTTCTGAAATCAACAAGGGATAAACAGGCCCCAGAAGGACCCTGAAGAGCAGCTGCTTCTGTTTTCCAAGGCTGAGCTCTGCAGATGGAGCCCCAGGGTGCAGCCAGCACCTGAGTGCTGATGGATTAGCACCTTTAAACAACAGTCGGCTTTAAACAGACACTTTGTGAACATTTTCCACACCGCGGCTTCATGACGCGTAGCTTCAATGTCAAAGGTACTACACATTAAACACCCGTCTGC
>OMNM01004073.1:18624-31645 GCA_900302745.1 Parablennius parvicornis | reverse complement strand
TATAATTTTGTACAGTTTAGCTATATTTCTCATTTTTTTTCAAGCCATTTCAAACCATTCTACCGTTTTGAGCCATTCACTTTTCAGTATTTTCCACTGACTTACAATTGAATCCACGTGAACTGTTTGACTTGTTTAAGCCATTTAATCATATTGTTCGAGTTATCTATGTTCTTGTTAGTTTATATTTCTCTCCATATATCAAACATGTGTCATTGCCAGTACAAACAAACAAGTTTATTATTAGGAGGAGTTTGGATTCATTCAGAAGGTTGGACACTGGAAGGCAGGTTTGGCAGATCATAGTGGACCAACTGTTGGACTTTCTCTCATCTTTACTTCCTGGTTGACAGAGATACACAATTCATGCTCAAACATATTTTCAATTTTCCCAAAACTGCAACCTGCCAGCAGGGCTTTGCATTGCCGGAGGAATCTGAAATAAACGTAAAGATTGTCGACGTCATCTTCACGACTCACCATCAGAGTGCTGTTTCAGCCCCGAGGCTTTTTTCGCTACCTGTTAGAGCAATCTGAGCTTCAACCTGATGGATTTCACCATCGCTGATAATCACAGCCAATATTCTCGTCCAGTTCCTTCTTAGATTGTCACAATAGAACATTAATGTGCAGCCTGTTAGTTTGCTCAATAGCCCCAACTGCAGCGTCGGTGACTGTGGAAAAAAGAACCTGCAGTGTGGATGCAACTGGTAGCTTTGCACTATGGAGGGTCCCTGGGATCTACGGTAAGTGGTCTGGGAAGGTATCTGGGGACTATGGTGGGGTTCCCTGGTTCATTTTGTTCTTTCTATCTCTCCCTGTGGTTGAACCTATCTCTAGTTATCTTAACTATTTCAACAATTTCAACAATTTCACCTGCTTTACGTATTTCAATTGTTTCTTTGTTTTATTCCTTTTCAAGCCATTTGAGCTTTATTTTATTTATTTTTTTTAGCTTTTTGAATATCACCTGGTGTGCAAATACAATACCTAGTGGAAGCTTGATGAAGCCACTACAGTCCGGCTGTAGAGCCACATTTAACTGCACAGCTGCAGGTTGCATTCATTTTTTTCCAGCAGCAACATCATTTTTTATTACTATTCCTTCATTATAAATGAAACCTTGCAGGAGATACACTGTAGTGGAATATAATTCTCAGACTGCATGCAGAGCTCCTTGAACTATTTAGCATTATGGCTGGCAATTGCAAAATATGATTGTTTAACATGATCTAAATCTATATCCTGTTTCAAGATGTCTGCCATCAATTTATAATTGTTAGTCGATCAGAAACACTGTGAACTATTTTGCCCTGATCAGGTACTTCGGTTAAATCACGACACTCAAGTTTCAAACAATTCACCACACAATTCCAGCGACATTTTATTGCCTTTTGGACCTTTAATTTGAACGTGAGAAATTTAACTTGACTCAATCGTCTGGGTGAAAAAAACCTCAAAGTGGTTGCAATTAAAAGTGAGTGAAATGAGACAGGACTTTTAGCGGTGATTCATTTCTTTTCAATAATAAGCATATCCTCTCAAGTATTAGTGGCTCCACAGCAATATAAAAACTTACAAAGTGAATGGGGTCAGCTGCAGTCCCTGCAGAAGGAGCTTTGGAGCAGCTTGAGTTATGGACTGTGTCTGAAACAATTATCACTGTGTGCTCGCGTTACTGCACCCACAAAAAAAAAGAAAAAAAAGAAAAGAGAATTGCATTTAATTAGGACTATTTTCAGGTGAATAAACTCTTCCCATTGAATGAAACAATGCGGCCTAATTCCTATAAATGCCCTCCCGAGGACGTGAAAAGCAAAAAAATAAGGTGAAAATGAATTGAGGTGCTGCTGCAGGCTTAATGAGCTGCTGGTGTGATGTGCAGTTTTCTGTGCTCAGCTGAACCGACACGGTTCTTCTCTGGGATGAAGAACATTTGTATGCATGACCAATAGCTGTTTTTTTTTTTAAATTTATTTTTTTATATCAGTAATAGAAAGCAGATCAGACAAACCTCGCCAGAAGCTTTGTTAAAACCCAGAAAATAGAATTAGTTTAGTTGCAATAAGAGTGAAAAGATTGTCTTTAACCAGCTCAACGTGGGAAAAGAAACTCGTGTGCAGAAATCAAACTGCCCAAAACCGCCAAAAATCTAAATGCATTAAAGCTAGGGGTCAAGTACAAATGCAAAAACAATATAAGAAGTGAGCAACCAGTGTGGCTGGAGGTGTGGAGGGTGAGAAGACAGGAAGTGATGATAATAATCCCTATCACTCATGTTTCTGCTTCACCTTTTGAAGCCTCTCTGGAAAATCAGTTCATTTTTGTTCTGATTCATGGCCTCGGACTCCAGTCATCACCAGTCCAGCTTACATATAATAAAATGAGCTGAGCCTCCTTTAACATCTGCACAGATGATGATGAGGATTTTCCTGTGTTAGAGCATCATGTGTGACAGAGACGTACATAGTGTACAATAAAAAGCAAGTGAACAGACTGTGCTAAAGCAGGAGTTCATTAAATGTCTCACGAGCAATAAAAATACTACCCGAGTGAAGCCAGGGACTCATGAAACAAAAAAATGTTGGTGAAAACGGCTCCACGGGAGACTGAAATAACTCCTCTTGGATCATGTGATTTCAGACGGCCTTCATCGCTCCCACACCTCCAGGAAAGGTCGCCGGGACGTAATTGGATCATTGTGTCAACAACAATGTCACCATAGTGTGAAGACATGACCCAGGAGCGCCATGCGGCAGTGCGGTTAACCCTTTATTTGCTGCAGTTTGAACATCTCATGTTTACTTCCTTTAATCACAATTAACAAAGAAAATGCTCTTTTTTCTGAGTTTTCTTTTATGTTTAAACAATTTGTTGTGGTTTCAGCATTTTTTTTGTTGTACCTTCTTTCAAAACATTTTGACGTGCCACATGGTGACATTATGAAATTAGGTACAGGAAACTTCAAGATGTTCATGTTACAAAAGATCATCGTCACTCAAAAGGTCGGACACAGCGAGGAGCCAGACAGAGACAAGCGGAGCCGGCGGAGACGAACAGGAGGGTCACAATCCAGACATTACAGAAGTAGAGTTGGATAAAAGGTGGGTCGGAGACCGGGAACTGGCAACGCGACACAGAACTGCAGCTCAATAGGTAGTGATGTCGAAACACATCAGGGCAGGGAGCAGCAATCAGGCACGACAAGACAAGCAGCTTGAACCCACAGAGAGGAAACAAACAGATTTTTTACGGTGACTGAGGCCACGTATATTTAATAAACAGGGATATTTACCTGCGTTTGGGCTTTAGGTTTACGGGTCACCGGGTCATTTACGAGTCACCACAAATGTGGATTCAAAAAAAAAAATCTCTGTGTCTCTGTTTGTGTCTAAAGGATATTTACATCACAATTACTGACATTGTGGTTTTTTTTTCCAGGATTCTGATTGACTATCAAGACTTCAAGCTTTTCGTTACACTGCCCCCTACAGGTCTGGCTGCTCATAGCAGGTTTGAACCAGGTCCATGTCAATGAAGATTTTTTTGTAAACGTAGAGGGGGAAGGTTTCTGTAAAAACCCAGCTATGTGTAGACGTGAGCTAAGAGTTTTTGTGTTTTCTGCTCTGCCCACTAAAATCAAACGACACCTGAATGATCTGATTGTCTTAGGATAACTTGTAAACATTTTATTCAATGTTTAATCAATTTAAGTCTATTTACTTGTGTATCAGAACATTCCATCTGTTGTGTTCCTGGGTTGTTTTTTCCTGAAAAGATTGGTGCAGTAAATTCACAGGGGAAATAAAAGTGACCCACAAATATAAACCAATCACCATGAGACCATGAGGAATGAGTCACTTTAGATTTTTTTTTTGCTTCCTGCCTCGACCATTACGATCTTTTGTCGTATGTAATGAACAAGTTCCGCCTCAGACGTCAGACCACGATCAGACCGGCAGGATAATCTCCTCAAACGGACTCTGCTGTGTTCATTGAGCGCGTTTGATCCAGTTTGCACTCCTGGATGATGATGATGGTGGTATTTTGGGTCCATTGCTGGATCTCCGACAGATTTCTCCTTCTTTGACGTGTTACTTTTCCCTCCTTGAGCGAGCTCAGTATCGGCCCTCTCACAATCCCTCCAGTCCTCTCTCGGTAATGACCCGCTGTCCAGGAGAAAGAAAAGCCTCAATCCTCCCCTGCAGTCTTCTCATATCACTGAATGATTGATATCTCCAACATGAAAGGTCGTTTCTCCGCGCAGTGACCAGCCACCAGCAGGATGATTAAAATCACACATTCCTCTAATCGTTCGCTTCTCAGAAGCTCCACATCTCAACATCTGACGACAAGTAGAATTCACCTGTCTAATAACTTCTTTAGTTAGTCGCTGCCCAACTTCATAGTTGTATTGTAGTGTAAAGTGAATAATGTCATATAATTGTCTAAATTGCTCGCAGTCTGATTCCTCTGTATTCTGTCTCTCTGAGGTTTTTTTTTTTCTGTTACTCGGAAATTCTGACAGTGACCGAACTATTGTTAAAACTAACAAAAACAAATATAAGAAAACATTAGATTAAATGGCAAAAAAATAAATTTTGCAAAAGAGTGAAAAAAGCTACAACCAGGAAAGGGATTGAAATGATTAAAAATGCTAAAAAAAATTAAAAAATGCCAAAAAAAAAACACTCAGCTGTTAAAACAGGTAAAATTACTGTAATATACAAATGAGCCAACATGTCAAAAGAAATTAGGATAAAACACCTAAAATGAGTTCAAACAATGAAGATGCATTTTTTTAAATTTATATATGTATATACTGAAGTTTTAGATATGCAATGTCATGACATCAACATCAGTTACAGTTTTATGTGAAGAGTATAAGAAGACATCTGAGAGCTAAATAACAGGTGACAGCTCATCATGACTTTGATTCTTCATGATGAACAAAATGATTCAGTGTAATAAACATATTGATCCGTCTGATCAGATCCTTCTGCCGCGTCTCCAGTAGAACCTCAGACGATGGTTTCTCTCCAGCCATGAAATGATGAGGCTCACTAATCGGCTCTGCCAGAGGTTTCTTTTTCTTTTTTTTTTTTGCGGTTGAACGTGTCCTTCTTTCTCGAACCGAGCGCTGAGCATTTTCTCTGATCCATTACCCTTCACTCCCTCGTGTCTGCTTGGACTTGATGTCTGGCGGCTTGTTCTTAATCTGTTGGCTGCGAAACATTAACTCGTGCTTCCCGCCCCCGCCCCAGGGGGGCGTCTGTGATCTCCTCACCCCTGACCGGGGGAACACGAGTAAACAGCACCCTCCCTACCAGTCCGGCAGCCCCGGGGCTTCTGCACGTCTGGATTAATGTGTAGGATTCAATGACGCATGAGTAAATACCACCGTCAGCAGCACTTCACTGTGAGTGTGGCGTTCAACATGTACAGTCATCTCTTAATGGACGAGTCTCACTGAAAGTGTTCCCTGACACAAACTCACCGCGCTGCACAATATACTGTCATATATAACTATACATGATGCTTCAGGTCAAATCTAGAGAAGATTGAATTATCTCACACAACTAACAATTAGACACTTTATTGTGTCTGTTCAATGTGAGTCTATTTAAAAAAAAGTTCAAAAAACTCTTAAAGTTGAGATAAATTCAGAATTTTGCTTTTGCTCTCTTTTATTTCTCTAAATTGTGAAGATTTTTTCCAGATATTTTTATCTGAAGTTGATTATTTTATTGTTTTGCTCTCTTTTATTAGTATATATTTTTCTTTTGTTTGTCAGAATCAGCACATTTCTTTCACCTGAATTCAAAAACGTAAGTGAAACTTTTACATTAATTTAATCACAATTGGAACATTTAGCTGCGATGTCATACAGGTATATGTATTTCATTAATTTTGGCAGTTTTCTCACTTCTTTTTCCAGAAATGGCTCTGAGCTCATCTCGGAATCAAACCGGGAGACATTCCTGCTGCAACGTGAGAGCTAATTACTGCACCTGCAGCTGTGTGTGTGTTTTACTTTGATTTGTTGTGAGTAGGCATGAGGCAGCTCATCGTGTTGATCCCCAGCTGCAGGTTCAGGTTTTCTTGTGGACAAATTGACCGTGGAATCAACCTGATGTGACATTCTTTACTAGCACTCGTGCTGAATATAGAATCTGGTGTAAACATACGTTTGACAGCTGAGATCATCAAAGTGTCTCAACATAAAACACCACATTGAGTGTTATTCTTGTGCAAGCAATGCGTCTTAGATAATTTGACTGTGATTTATTGTCTTTTAAAATTCCACACGTTCAGCTTTTCTCAGTTAAATGCTGAAGAAAAAAAAAACCCAAGATGTTTTCTCACTGCTCCTGGCAGCTTTTCAGACTTATTTCCATAAAAAGCCTCCAGCAGAGTCGTTTGGTGACCTGACAGGTGCATCAAACTGAAGGTAAATAGATGTAATGATCTGTTTTGCTCCTAAAGATCTTTATGTGGCACATGTTTCACTGCATGCTTATCATTTATCTGACTTTTACTGAATTCAGAGCAGCTTTTGTGAATATTTTATGCCTATATTCGTTGGAATACTTCCAGGGGAATCTCTTAAAATGGATCAAAATATACACTAATCCAAACAATCTTTTTTTTTTGTCTATAAAATGCTTTTTATTACCACTTTCCACAAAATTAGATTTGTCTGCAATCAGAAAACATGTTTACATTGACTAAATTTAAGTTTTTGACAATGACTTTTGCAGTCTTTCATAATTTAGCAATTTCCACTATTTTATGCAACTTAGCAACTTTTAGCCTTTTGCATTATTTCAGTGAAGCGATATCAAGTTTTACTTCTTTGCATTTTCAGCTGTTAAAAAAGTTTTAACCATTTGAGCAATTTCATCTTTTTTGTCAATTTCCGCTGCTTAGCTTTTATTTGAGAAACGTCAGGAATGAAACTCAGACATGCGGTTGGTGTATTATTTTCATTCTTCGTGCAGTTTGTTTTTGTGACGTATCATTGGTTATCATGCTCAAAATGAATTTGAGTGAATGGATAGATGAATAAATGATTTGAAATGGCTGCAACACCTGTGCCAGCACTCTGATGTTCTGTTTCTGGAATGTTTTAAATCTACTTTCAGCACAGACATCCTCCTCACTCCACGTCTTGGTCCAAACAGTCGATCTGAAGACGACACTGAGACATCATCACCACGAATGCTTAAAACGTTCAGGACCTACATGCAGCCCAGTTTCAGTTCATCTGTGATTTATTATTATTATTTTCTTAAATATAGGGAAATATTGAAAAGCATGTCCAATCCATAAAAACTAATATTTTACACTTGGATTTCATTACATTCGTACATCCATGTATAGTCTGTGTGATGACTTGATGGGGATTAACACCCGTGTCTCACATATAATGACATCATTAACTATTCAACGTACAGTGAGTCACTGAGAAGTAAATAAAACAACTTTTTTCTTGAAGAGCTGCGACCTTCAGTGATTTCTTCCTGGTTTAACGTGACAGAACTGAACAAACAGATCGTGCCCAGTCACAGTTTGTGCTGCATAAAGGACAGGACGGGTGTAAAAAGAGGATCCACGCAGTCCTTCATGCATTCGCAGGTCTGTGACTCACAGCTTTTACAGCCCAAACAAAGGTTTTCACGTTGGCAGTATTCCTGTCACCTCATTCTTTTGACACCGCCACAAAAGCAGAGAATCATGTCGGCTCGTCAGCACAGAGGAATCCAAATGTCACCAGGAGCTTTCCAGGCTGTTTCCAGCACCTCGGCCCGTCTCCGTTTCTCAAGTGACGAAGCGATAACATCCATCTCCTGTCACCTCCTGAAACATTGGGACAAAAGTCACTAATTACTCCAAGCTGATAGAGATTTAATAGTCAGCAATCCTTCATTATTCCTGCCTCCTCGCAATCACACCCAATTTATCCCTTAAATTGTCTTCTGTATGTATTAAATCAAACTTAAGCATGCATGCTGGTTCTGAGTGGGACTGAAATGTGGCTCTGCACCATCATTCCGCACTTCACCCGCTAATGAGACCAATTTATGGAGCCCAGCTAAGTTCCATCAAGTCGTCTTATTGTTTATGAAGATTTATTTATTCCCATTAAAACGTCTGCGCTACATCAGGCCATTTGTCGAAGAGGTTTATAATGAATCTCATATTATGACAAGGGAATCTGGTCATATTTGTGAAGTATTTCAAAAATGCTTATTTTCAGATCCACTCGAGAGAACATAAGTTGATGAGGGCAGCAGTAACACACAGAGGCTGAAATCACTGGGGCACAATCAATCAGAAGATAGACAATGAGAACAGCAGATTCAAGAAATGCAATATTGTATGTTTCTGTATTGTTCAGTCAAATATTTCACACACTGATTCAGAAAAGTTTTCAAAAGAGGAAAGAACTGCATCATTGAGTGTAACTTTCTTTACATGTGTTTTTGTATGTACAGTTTGAATATGTTTTATTATCCTTCCCAAAGAAATCCTTCTTAATCAACAGAGAGTTCAGAATCTGTACTCTTTGCCTCTAAAGAAATAGGATTGTCTTATATTTGGTCGAAAAAGAAGAGATTCCTAATCTTCTTCACCTTGTCATTGAATGGCAAATACATGTAATCTGAAACAGTTTGGACTTCACAAAGATTAAAAAAAAATATCCAGCTAACAGTAACCTGCCCCTGAAAGATGGAACGATACAGCGACTCTTCGAGACAAGGAAGAGATTTAATTTTAAACCGATGATCTATGTGGCTCAAAGTCAACGTTTTATGGACGTAGATGGAAGAGTGAGTGAAAATGTGGCTGAAAATGTAAAGTTGAAATATCCATAACCAGAGCTGTTACTCATCTAAAGGGTTCAACGTTCCCTCCGCTGAGTTTAAAGCCAGTCCGGGCTGCTGGACAGGATTTATACAGTGGAACGCACTGCCATTACAGAGAAGAACAACTCTGGCCCGGCGCCTCAGAACACACTGAAAAGCTGCTGTCTTTACAGTGATGTGATCGATTTGAGGAAAAGAAAGAAAAAAACAAAAAATCCACCCAGACTCCCTGAATCAGAGGAAAAAACACCAAAACCACTGAATCTGAATCAAACTCATCCAAAAGAGGAGAGCTTGGGAAACAAACATTGGTTTTAGAAAGAAACATAGCACATATGTTTTGAATTTAGCTCTTGATAAAGTTCTGTTGTGAGAGTTAATTACAGTAAACATTGCTCATCCAGTGACTGATCAGTGCTGCAAAGGACCTGTGTATTCTCAGCACCTTCTGAAAGTTTGTACAGCCTCATGGGTTAGTGCCACAATCACAATATTTTCAGATTTAGAGGGCATGCATATTTCATACGCACCAGCAGAGTATCAATCTCTGCCACATGGCATCAACCGTAAGGATATTGATTCGGTTTATTTTCTCATCTCAGAAATGTACCACGGGGCCTCTGCTGCTTCTGCTCCATGCTGTCATCCTTCGCTTGTAAGATAAAAAAAAAAAGAAAGTAAGCTATGAATAATTCTATAGATTTTCTCCTTTGCTTGTTTCTATTACGGGCAATTTGGACATGTGGCTTTATGTTTCACCTCAACTGTACACACACAGCTCCACGCATCCTTGCGCAGACACGCTGTTCCTCGTCAATGTCGGTGATGACACGAGCCCCATGTAACACCGTGTTAACACCACACGTGGAGGAGCCACCAGCCGTGTGCCAGCCGAGAGATACGACGATGACGACGACGACGACACCCCAAACACACACACCCACAGGGCTCCAATTCCATTCAGGACCCAATAACACAGTGATTTTCCTCCAGCCGTCACTGCATTTTATCTCATGTGGCACTGCCTGCACCAAGATTGCATGTACATTTCTGTTTCACTGTGCTGTACAGCTGAATATAAATGGAAATATGTTTTTTTTCACCGCATTGCTTCCAGTTTACAATAATTGGCGGAGCTTCCTCATGACATTTTTTTCTCCTGCTCTCTGTTTCACCTGCATACTTCAGCCAGCACAGCTGGAGGCTACAGCAAATGTTTTCACTGGTCATTAGGCCTCCATTAAAAAAGATTAAACTTATTTTCAGTGTTAGTAAATATGTATTCTTCTTCAACAAACTCTATATTATTTTTTGCTCTCTGCTGCCAGTGGGTCAACAATGAGTTGAATGTGGAGATGTCCAGTGCTGAATAAAGCACTAGACTGTGGAACTGTCCAGTGCTGAATGCAGTGAAACCTTGGGTCTGTCCAGTGTTGAATGCAGTGGAATGTGGAGCATGCCAGTGCTAAATACAGTTGAATGTGGAGCTGTCCATTGCAGAATAAAGTAATAGACTGTGGAACCGCCCAGTGCTGAATGCAGTAATAAACTGAGGAGCTGTCCAGTGCTGAATGCATTGATGGACTGTGGAGCTGTTCAGGGCTGAATGTAGTGAAACTGAGGAGCTGTCCAGTGCTGAATGCAGTGATGGACTGTGGCTGAATTCATTGGTGAGATGTGCAGCTGGATTCTAAGGCTACCACAAAGCTTCAAAATGTATCCCTTGTTGGATGTTTAAAATCTACAAAAACTTTCTGAAGCTACATGCAAATAACACTGAATTTTATCCTCTCAGTTCCAAATCCACTCCACCCCCCCCCAATCTTAGTTTCTCATTCTGCATCCATAACTCTCCTGCCCTACTACCCCCTCAGGTTAAGAGTCACATAAACAACATGAACCACCTTCATTCATTCCTCATCTTCAACACTAGTTAATCTGCTCACATCTCACCTTGGCTACTGCAGCTCTCCCTGAAAAGCTTTACCAAATAGTTTCATCCATGAATTTTAACTCATGCTCAACACATCACATCCATCCTTTGAATTTAAAATCTTCCTTCTTACTTTAAAAACCCTTCATAATTTTGATCTTCCATTTATAACAGACCTTCTGATCTATTCGTCCTCAGTCCAGGAAGGACATACTGACGCACAAAGTTAAAATGTGAAGAAGGCTGAAGCTGCTGAAACTGTGAGAGCAGACATAAGTACAACCTGGAGGATTTTCAATACTAAAATATGTCATCGCTCAGTGAACTGCTCTGTCATGACTGTCAGAGAGTAAAGACACAAGTCAAACTTTTATTAAACTATTGGAACCAATAAATGTTCTGGACGGTTTAATTACGTTTTTTTTTAGAAAACATCTTGTTTTCATTTTGTATTATTTAACAGGTTTTTATTTAATTATATGTTACAGGATCTTCAACAGTTAAATGAATCATTTGAACAATTCCTTGTTTCCAAACACATTGATTCATCTTTCATTTGCAGATTTTTGCAGCACTCGTGTTTTTTAAAAATTCACTGGTTTCATTGCTAATGCTACCTCACCAACAAGTCAACCAACTTTTGGCTCTTGCAGCAGTGTCATTTGTGCAACACTACAACCCTGAGTGGATTGCAACATCATTTATTATCAGTACAGACTGCCTTGGAATGCCAGTCGAGTCTTCTGGCTTTGTTGAGGCATCTAACGACGGTATTGTCTGCTCAGGTCAATACATGCTTGTAGTCGTCAAACAGCATCTTCACCATCTGTTCTGTGACCAGGACTGACACAGCACATTTGTTTGCACCACTTTCTGCCATCACTGATTTAGAGTGTGCATTCCTCCGCTCCATCTGATTTATGAACATAGTCACGCTGAATGAAGCGAGACTTTTATCTTCAGGTTTTACCTCTCACACAGCCTCAGTGGTGAAATCCCCCTCCAGGCAAGGACGCTGGCTGGTTCAGGTTCGATGTGATTTGACTCAGGCTGGTGGAAGTGACTCCACACTGCATTGTGTTATGAAGAAAACTACACTGCGAATAACTAAGTCTGTTTATGCAATTGCAAAACTGATTTTCTATTTAGAGCTATTTCACACATGACCTCTCTTTATATTGATCAGTGGAAAACTTACATTCAACCTGTCATTTTTACATAAATAGTGATCATGATGGTGATTTCCTCCGATCCTATTGATTATTTCTGTTTATTTTTATTAGTTTAAGGATCAAAAGGTTAAACTTGAAGTGGTGTGTGTGTGTGTGTGTAGCCTTGGGCCATGGTGAGTTATTTCTCCTCCACGTTCCTGTGTGTCACTCCGGTGTGAGAGATGGTCTCAGATGTAGAGAAATCTAAAAGTAAAAACAAGCTGCTGGAAGCAGCAGGAAGGCATGTGTGTCATTAGATTATCTGAGCTGTCACTCTCAGCTGAAGGTCAGACATCAGTCTGAGTTATGAGCGGCCTGTGATTCTCTGCAATAATGCAGTCCAGCTGTGAGCCTTCACGGTGACACTAATAAAAGGAGGTCTTGTAAAATGTCCCCCTTTCTTTAAAATACATCTCCTAATTAGTGTCTGATTGTGAGTGATTGTTGGGTTAATAATCTTTTGATAGGCAGTTTAAACAGGTCACTCTCCCGAGGCTGATGGTACAGAGACCAATGAGGAAGCGCCTTCATTCCTGTCATGTTCGCTGTTGATTATATTTTATAGCTCAAGTTTATTTATTGTAATGAAAGTCCATTGGTTGTACATCACATGTGAACTCTTGGTGTGATTGCAGGTGAGGAATGTAATCCATGCTGATAAAGAGTATAATCACGCCATTTCAGGCCACATTATAACATGATCACACCTTCGCTCGGACTTCATGATAGAGGAGGAATAATCAGGCAGCGGAGATAAAGCGGAGGTAATCTATCATCAGACTGCAGGGCGCCCGGGTTTCCAAGCCGCAAGGGGTACGGAGGCGCCTTATTCTCCGAGAGGACAATCCATCATTTAACATGCTAACAAGACGAGGGATTTTAACACAAAAGATAACGCAGGTGCGGCGTTATCGGTCAGTCTCGGAGACCTCTTCCTGTGCTGATGGGGAATGCTCTCTTATCTCGCAGCATTAGGGAGAACTGACCTCGTGGTGGAGGAAAAAGTA